>JAECUM010014101.1:5000-63946 GCA_016617855.1 Megalonaias nervosa | reverse complement strand
CCCACAGTTTGTCCACCTAGCTGCTCCCCAGGCAGCTCTATACTGCTGGATTCTCGGTCCAGCCATCGGCGACCCTCTACCCTAGCTCTCTTGGCTAGATCGGCCTTGCATGCTGGCTGGGAAGACCTACACAACGAGGGGTCGATCGTCCCGAAGCGACAACAGGCTCGGTCGCTACAGGGGAAGAACCAGCCATGCATTAGAACCGTAATAGTACCTTTCCTCTCTGCAATGTATAGGACTCGAAAATCACTCTTCCCCTATATTATCAGCCGGAAACTATATGTGGGAAGTTCGTCAGAAAGTGTCCTGTTTTGAAATCGTTACTTTTCTACCAAGGGCTTTGCACTAGCGGAAAGTCAGGGGTGCCCAGCGAGGATTCGTCGCTGGGTCACTTTTGGATTTTATTTTTTCAATATCTCGATAACGGCTTGGAATTTATTCGTGCAGTTTGCTGTGACAGATCGGCGGTGGAGAGAGCTACAAAAGGATGTCAACATCGGGTATAGAACTCCTATTTTGACACATCCAGAGAGAAAAAAACGGACAAGAAACGCCTTCTTTGGCCAATATCTGGGTAACGGCTGGGAATTTTTTCACAGGGTTTGTGCTGGCAGGTAGCACTCGATGGCATCTATCTAAAAATACCAAACTGCCTTGCAAATCCCTTAGCATATCGTCAGGAAAGCGAAATGTGTCAAATTATATGCCCAAAGAAAGATCGACTTTTTTTGTTCATTTCACTAAAACTTCAATATCTCCAGAACCGCTTGGAATATCTCGACGCGGTTTGTTACGGCGTGTGGGCCTGGAGGAGCCCTATCCGTTCATGTCTCTGGATCGTGTGCGTCTGACCCTGACCGAACGGTATGGCCAAACAACCCGTTTGGCTGCCATGATTTGACGGTAGAAGGGAACGTCACACTTGCATCATCTCTCGCTGGGCACATGCGCCTCGTCGAGGCGAACACGACGAGGGGTCGATCATCGAAATCGGTCTATATTTAGCCGAGCTAGAGCTATTTTAGCACTCAGGGACACGAGCCAGGCAGGAGAGCCTAGGTCGACCCGCTGGTTTGCTTCTGCGCCGCCGATGCTGTCAGAGGGTCGAGAAACCGACGAAGTCCAACTCTACACGTTTTCTCGCCCCTAGCTCCGGCACGGCTTAGAATATCTCGACGCGGCTTTCTGCGGCGTGTCGGCCTGGAAGAGCCCTATCCGTCCATGCCTCTGGATCGTGTGCGTCTGACCCCGACCGAACGGTAGGGCCAAAACACCCGTTTGGTTGCCATGGTTTGACGGTAGAAGGGAAGGTCACACTTGCATGGTCTCTCAATGGGCACATGCGCCTCGTCTAGGCGAACACGAGGAGGGGTCGATCGTCGAAATCAGTCCATATTTAGCCAAGCTAGTGCCATTTTAGCACCCAGGGACACGAGCCAGGCAGGAGAGCCTGGGTCGACCCGCTTGGTTGCCGCTGCGCTCTCTCTGCTGTCAGAGGGTCGAGAAAACGACAAAGTCCAACTCTACACGTTTTCGCCCCTAGCTCCGGCACGGCTTGGAATATCTCGACGTGTCGGTCTGAGCTAGCCGTATCCGCCGATGCATCTGGTTCGTGCACAAGTTTCATGGCAAGGTCGGGAGTGTGGGGAAAAATTGCTTAAATGCCGCTTTCTCCCAAACTAGTACAAATACCTTGAAGTAAAATACCCCGGCACATGGATCTCGATGAGAGGCAGCTGGCAGTGAAAACCGCATGGATGTCGTCCTATCCGTTCGTTCGTACGAGCAAGAGAAGCAATAGTTTCGTGGCAATGTCGGGAGCGTGGTAAGAAACGGCTTAAATGCCGTTTCCTCCCAAACTAATACAGCTATCTTCAAGTGCGACACACCGGCACATAGGCCTCGAGGAAAAGCAGCTGCCAGTGAAAACCGCATGCAATTAGCCCTGTCCGTTCGTCTGTACGACCAAGAGAAGCAATAGTGTCATGGCAATGTCGGAAGTGTGGAGAAAATGGATTAAATTCCGTTCTCTCCAAAACTAGAACAGATATCTTGAAGTACGATACACCGGCACATGGGACTCGACGAGAGGTAGCTGGCAGTGAAAACCGCGTGGAAGTCGTCCTATCCGTTCGTCCGTACGAGCAAGAGAAGCAATAGCTTCATGGCAATGTCGGGAGCGTGAGAAAAATGGCTTAAATGCCGTTCTCTCCCCAACTAGAAAAGCTATCGTCAAGTGCTACACACCGACACGTCGGCCTCGATGAGAGGCAGCTGGTAGTGAAAACCGCATGCAATTCGCCCTGTCCGTTTGTCCGTAATCTTCAGAAAACCGTCCATTGGAAGGACAATGGCCTGAGAGCGCCGAGAAGAGGCGAATTGTTTTTTTCCTGGGCAAACCGCTGAAGCGATTGGCAAGTGCAAGATACCAGTAGATCGGGCTTGATGAGGCGCGTGTGGGAAAATAATTTCAGCACATTCGTCCTGTTTGTTCGTCCGTAGTCTTAAGAAAACCGTCTTTTTCAGTCCCCCTCCAATGTTAAAATGAAAAGGTTAATTAAAAAAGTTTTCTCCCCGACGGCTGGACCTATCTTGCAGTGCCATATGGCAAAAGATCGGTCTCAATGAGGTTGTGTTGGCTGTGTCTGTTCGTCCGTCAGCTGCAGAAAACCATTTTCAGCCGCGTTCAGTCATACAAATATGAAGTTGGCTTAAATCTTCTTTTCTCCAAGACTATTCGACCCGCTTTTAAATGCATGATACCAACAGATTGGTCTTGAGAAGGCACGTCCGACGGTGTCAACCTGAGTGAATTCGCCCTGTCCATTCGTCCGTACGACGCAGAAAATGAACTTGTTCAGGGCAAGTTCGGAAGGACGCGACAAGGGATTAAATCGAGTTTTCTGGTAGACTCTTTGGTCTGGTGTGACATTCCATACGTCAGCAGATTGGCCTTGAGGAGACGCATCTGGCAGTGAAAACCCCATGAAAATCAGCTTGTCCAATCGTCCGTACGGTGAAGAAAACCACCATTGTTAGGGTTAGGGTTAGGGTTACGGATGATCTTGAATAACGGGAGAACCCGTTGGGAGAGGGAGGCGAGCTTGTTACCGACCAACGGCCCTGGCCGAGGCCGACATGCGGAGGGGTCGCGTTGAATCCTGGTAGCAAGGGTCTCCGAGATATTAGAGTTCTAAGCTTGGTTTTAAGGTTAGGTTTAGGGTTAGGGTTAGGGATGATCTTGAATAGGGGAAGAACCCGTTGGGAGAGGGCGACGAGCTTGGTACCGACCGACGGCACTGGCTGAGGCCGACCTGCGGTGGGGTCGCTTTGGGTCCTGGTAGCAAGGGTGTCCGAGATATTAGAGTTCTAAGCTTGGTGTTAGGCTTAGGGTTAGGGTTACGGATGATCTTGAATAACGGGAGAACCCGTTGGGAGAGGGAGGAGAGCTTGGTACCAGCCGACAGCGCTGGCCAAGGTGGACATTTTGGTACCTGCCTGAAGAAAATCGATGGAAGGGTTTGGGAAAAAAATGGAGTTTTGTGACTCGGGAAGCCATTCTGGACGACGGCAGCCTTACTCGCCTGGAGATTGCAGACGAACGGACAGGGCCATCTCCACGGGGTTTGAGCAAAAAGAATGGGCTCATTCTGGCGCATCTTTTGCCACCTAGATGTTGAAAATAACTTCAGGGGTTCGGGAGAAAAGTGGAGTTTTGTGACATTCCAATGGTAATGGGAAGGAGGGTTTTGTTGAAAAGTCACTTTGTTACTCTCCCGGTGCTTGCAGACGAACGGACAGGGCGATTTCGACAGGGTTTTCGGCGGAATTCGTGCCTCGTCGCGGCCGATCTTTTGGCACCTCTCGCGTGAAAATCAGTGCAAGGGTTGCTGAGGAAATTGGAGTTTTGTGACCTGGGATGAAGGACGGCAGCCTTACTCGCCTGGAAATTGCAGACGAACGGACAGAGCCATTTCCACGGGGTTTGCGGCTAAAGAACGGGCCGATTCCGACGCATCTTTTGCCACCTAGACGTTGATAATGGGTGCATGGGTTTGGGAGACAATGGAGTTTTGTGACTTTGGAAGCCATTCTGGACGACGGCAGCCTTACTCGCCTGGAGATTGCAGACGAACGGACAGGGCCATCTCCACGGGATTTTTCAGCAAAAGAACGGGCCTATTCTGGCGCATCTTTTCCAACCTAGATGTTGAAAATAGCTTCAGGGGTGTGGAAGAAAAGTGGAGTTTTGTGACTTTCCAATCGTACTTGGAAAGGGGGGGTGGGTTAAAAAGTCACTCTCCTGGAGACTGCAGACGAACGGACAAGGCGATTTCGATGGGGTTTTCACCGAAATGCGTACCTCGTCGCAGCCAATCGTTTGGCACCTGCCTGGTGAAAATCGGTGCAAGGGTTGCGGAGAAAAGTCAGAGGAGGGGAAAAATGCCAGACAAGTGTGATTTTTGTCGGTTTGGCAGGAAAACGGCACCTTTGCTAGAATTCCTATAACTATTGAATGCGTGAAGATATTTCGATGCGGTTTGCGGTTGCTGCTGCGTCGAAGAGAGAGAGCTATCCATACATGCCTGCGGAGGAAGATACCTTTAGCGATGGCAAAGTTATGGCCATTGTAGCGAGAGGCCAAAATGACAAAAAAAAAAAAAAAAAAAAAAAATGAAGCGGAAAAAGCATTGGGCAGCATTTTTGGAAGACGTTCCAGTCGAACGGTTCAAGATATTTTGATGCGGTTTGCGGTGGCTGCTGCGTCGGAGAGAGAGAGCTATCCATACGTTCTGAGCTGGTGAAAATAGCCTGACCGATGGCAAAGATATAGGAATCGAGCCGAAAAGGGGGTGGGGGTGGGGGATGAAATGCCCGACAAATGGGAATTGGTACCCATGCTGGAATACTTATATCTTGAGAATGCTTGAAGGTATTTTGATGCAGTTTGCAGAGGCTGCTGCGTCGGAGAGAGAGCTATCCAAAAAATAAAAAAATAAAAATAAAATAATAATAATAATAATATAAAAAAATAAAAAAGTGCAAAAACGACTATGTCCAGTTTCTGACGTTGAGTGCGAGAAAAAAACTAAGTCCGAATCTTCGTGGCAAAAAACTTAAGTCCACTTTCTCACCAGTTTCTCTCACCAGTTTCTGACGCGGCTGTCAAAAAACTAAGTCCAACTTTTTAAAAAAAATAAGTCCAACTTTCTCACCAGTTTCATAATAATCATTTGATTTTTAACAAACATACGATTTATTTATTTTGACCGGAAAGGTATATATGTCGGCTTACCAAACATACAGACAGACACATTAGGAGGTATTTAATAAGACACCTACACATGTAACATGATTTTTAATTTGTACTTTTATACACTGCTATTGGCACAGATCGATTTACGTACGTACATACATACATACATACATACATACATACATACATACATACATATATACATACATACATACATAAACAGGAGCAAATGGCATGGGTAGAGAAGATTTTATGTGAAAATTGGTAAAGTCAAATTCTTTTCCAAAAAGTACTAGTGCAACGGAGATATAAACGAACATGTAATTATTAAAACACCTAGACAATTTATATACTGTTGAAAAGCCTGAGATCTCAGCTACATTTCTATTATAATAACATAAATATATGAAATTTAGGAGCAAGAAAAATATGCGTAGAGTCAGATGCCTTGGATGTAAAAATCGGTAAAGTCGCAACATTTTTAGCGAAAATTTTGATTGCAACAAACATAGTAACGAACATGTAATTACTAACCTACCTAGCCCATTTATATCCTGTTGCAACGCTTGAATTCTAAGCTACATTTCTATAATAATAACATAACTATACGCAGTTTAGGAGCCAGCATAACATATGTAAATGCAGAAGACCTTTATGTGAACATATGTAAAATCAAATTTTTCCTCTAAAATTTCTAGTGCAACGGAGATAAAAACGAACATATAAATATTAAAACACCTAGACAATTTATATACTGTTGTAAAGCCTGCGATCTCAGCTACATTTCTATTATAATAACCATAAATATATGAAATTTACGAGCAAGAAAAACGTGCGTAGAGTCAGATGCCTTGGATGTAAAAATCGGTAAATTCGCAAACTTTTTAGCGATACTTTTGATTGCAACAAACATAGTAACGAACATGTAATTATTAACCTACCTAGCCCATTTATATACTGTTGCAAAGCTTGAATTCTAAGCTACATTTCTATAATAATAACATAACTATACGCAGTTTAGGAGCCAGCATAACATGTGTAGATGCAGAAGACCTTTATGTGAACATATGTAAAATCAAATTCTTCCTCTACAAGTTCTAGTGCAACGGAGATAATAACGAACATGTAAATATTAAAACATCCAGACAATTTATATACTGTTGAAAAGCCTGAGATCGCAGCTACATTTCTATTATAATAACATAAATATATGAATTTTAGGAGCAAGAAGAAACATGCGTAGAGTCAAATGCCTTGGATGTACAAATAGGTAAAGTCGCAAAATTTTTACCCAAAATTTTTAGTGCAACAAACATAGTACCGAACCTGTAATTATTAAACTACCTAGACCATGTATATACTGTTGCAAAGCTTGAATTCTAAGCTACATGTCTATGCTAATAACATAACTGTATGCAGTTTAGGAGCCAGAATAACTTATGTAGGCGCAGATGACTTTTATGTGAACATATGTAAAATCAATTTTTTCCTCTAAAAGTTCTAGTGCAACGGAGATAAAAACGAACATGTAAATATTAAAACACCTAGACAATTTATATACTGTTGTAAAGCCCGAGTTCTCAGCTACATTTCTGTATTAAAAACATAACTATATGAAATTTAGGAGCAAGAAAAACATGCGTAGAGTCATACGGCTTGGATGTGACAATAGGTAAAGTCGCAAAATTTTTACCCAAAATTTTGATTGCAACAAACATAACAACGAACAAGTAATTATTAAAATAACTAGACAATTTATATACTGTTGCAAAGCTTGAATTCTAAGCTACATGTCTATGCTAATAACATAACTATATGTAGTTTAGGAGTCAGAAAAACATATGTAGATGCAAATGTCTTTTATGTGGACATCGGTAAAGTCAAATTTTTTCCTAAAAGTAATAGTGCAACGGAGATAAAAACGAACATGTAAATATTAAAACACCTAGACAATTTATATACTGTTGTAAAGCCTGAGATCTCAGCTACATTTTTATATTAATAACATAAATATATGAAATTTAGGAGCAAGAAAAACATGCGTAGAGTCAGATGCCTTGGATGTACAAATAGGTAAAGTCGCAAAATGTTTAGCGATAATTTTGATTGCAACAAACATAGTGACCAACATGTAATTATTAACCTACCTACACCATTTATATACTGTTGCAAAGCTTGAATTCTAAGCTACATTTCTATACTAATAACATAATTATATGCAGTTTAGGAGCCAGAATAACATATGTAGATGCAGAAGACCTTTATGTGAACATATGTAAAGTCAATTTTTTTTCCTAAAAGTACTAGCGCAACGGGGATAAAAAAGAACATGTAAATATTAAAACACCCAGACAATTTATATACTGTTGTAAAGCCTGATATCTCAGCTACATTTCTATAATAATAACATAAATATATGTTTTGTTGGAACTATGGGTTTTGTGTGCGTTGTGGGTTTTGTGGGTTTTGTTAGGAGTATATAGGACGTATGGGCTGTTTGTGTGTATTCAGTCAGCTAGCAGGTCTCAAACTAGGCACATCACAGTTATTAATGCTTGACGATGAAAGAAAACAAAATATAGGCTGATATTCCAATGAAATATGCATTTCATCTTGGATAGTGAAATATTTCAGGCCACTGTCTGAAATGAACTCCCTGAGAACAAAAATTTATTTTTCTTTGTTTGTTCGAGAAAGAGAGAGAGAAACAGACAGAGATAGGGAGAAGTGTACATGGTGGATGGAACGAATTTTTCTCGAATAAGAAAAGAAATGTCTGCATTTTTCTAAAGATTCTGGAAGTTTAATTTTCGTTTATCTGTTGTCTTTTCTCTAATGATCTCAACTTCGTTCACCTACATAGACAAAGAAGTTAACCTACGAATTGTCTCATTTCTTCGGTTACTTATGTATAATAGTTCGACCAAGTGCCCGAAAAACAAACTAAAACACTGACAGAAATAACTCCTTAGATTGTTTTGTTTTCGGTTTTTAACTGGCCATGGGAATGATGCATCATGATAATAAAATTATAATGAAGCACGTGAATTGTTAGTTACTAAATAATTTAATACATATAGGCACAAGAAACATTATTGGATGAACACTCATAGTAGCAAAACCACGGACGTATTAGTGCTATGGGTACAAGGTTCGTTCAACCGCAGATAAAATTATAAACAGCGACGGTAAGAGGTCTGGCAAAATATTATCGTTTTGTGGTATTAAAATCTTTTATTAACATCAAAGTCATATGCCTCAAATCCTTTTTCTTCAATTTAAATCTGATCATTTGAAATAGATGTAGCAGATTTATTCTCAATACATGCTTTAATATATACGGAATGTGCAGTCTCACCTTTTTCATGAGACTGTGTTCCGTCTAAGCAGTTAAAGCTAAAGACTAATAATTATAAAGATAAAGCATGAAGGCTGTCCAGAATTTTGCCAAAATGTCTCTGTTCATCCTTCAACCAACGAGAATCCAATTGTTTGTATTTGTTGAGTTGAAGGAACCTCTATACTTTAAGGTCCTTTCACTTTGAAATTATAAGAAACATCCTTGTAGAGTGTAGACTTTTTTTTCCTTTTCTTGTATTTTCGTTTTCCTTATGGGTCCAGATGCATCGCGAATGGATGGGTTTGTTGTTATTTCTCTGTTCCATTAGCACTACGAAAGGTACATCGTGGTTAGGTAAAGTTGATTAAAGGAACTTGCACCAGAATGCCAATCCGTACTGACCAGATAGTGGGAATCGATCCGTGACGCTTCTAATCAACTGTCCAATTTCGCAACCACTGAACTACAAGGAGTCAGACAGGGATGTATACTGTCATCAACACTCTTCAACATTTTCCTGGAAAGGATCATTAGAGGATGTCTTGCATGACTACTATGTCTTGCATCACCAACCTTCGCTTTGCAGATGATATTGATGGTTTAAAAGGAGATGAAAAAGAACTGGCTGACTTGGAGATTAGCGCCGAGAAAAACCCAACTGATGAAAAACAACACAAATGGCATCAGTGCAGAAATAAAGGTCACTGGACAGAAGCTGGAAAGTCACAAGATTCAAGTACTTGTGATCAATTATCACATATGAGGACTCTAAACCAGAAATACTTTGTAGGATTGCCCAGACAACAGCAGCAATAACAACGTTGTGGCCATTATGGAAAGATACCAACATTACTTTTGGTTCGCAAATAAGGCTCGATTGTCATATCCATCTTTCTGTATGCTTGTAAAACATTGACGCTCACATCAGATTTACCAAGAAGGTTTCAAACCTTCGAAATGAGATGCTACTACAAGATCTTGGGCATCTCATACGTTGACATTGTAAACAACGATGAAATCCACAACAGGATCCAATGAGTCATGGGATCCTATGAAGACCTCTTGGCACTGTAAGAAAGCGTAAACTAAAGTGGTACGGTCATGTCTCAGGATCATCTGGACTGGCAAAAACAATCTTGCAAGGAACAGTACTAGGGTGTTGAAGAAGAGGCAGACAGAAAAGGAGGTGGGAAGACAACATTAAGGAGTGGACAGGCATGGCATTTGGAGATTCCAAAATGGCAGTAGAGAACAGGGAAAGATGGAGAGAATTGGTTGTAAAGTCAACTGTGGTGTCCCAACGACCTCTTGGGTTAAGGGATTGATGATGATGATGATGATGCTGATGCTGATGCTGATGACGACTACGACGATGATGATGATCATGATGATGATGATGATGAATCATAAGGATATATTGCAGAAATTTATCTTGACTTAATTGTAGTAATGCTGCTATCACTGAAATATAAGTAAACTGAAAGGTGTTACCAAATTGGGACTAAAGTCCATATACTAAAAGGCATAGTTATGTCATTGGGATGCGTCCCTGGATGAAACCCTTGGTGTGTTTATGGACTAGAATGAGGTACTACACTTTGTCACCCAAAAGAAAGAAGAGAAAGATATTATAAGTCAGGAAAATAGTTTTTAGCATATTTTGTAATTATGTTGTTCTAGGAAAATCGAAATCACATTCTATACTACGTGTCACTTTTGTATTATATATACTGTATGATCTAGAAAACAACAAAAACATTGTTATTTCTTTGCTGAACTAGCAATCCAGCTTTAATGTTTCCACCATTGAGTCTGCGTCATAAATCTGCATTCCAGCTAGTCAACGGGATTTATACTTAAGTCACAATAATTCTTATATTATCTTTTTCCGCAAAGGATTTCTGCATTATCACTTGATACTGATGACACTTCAGTAAACACAAATGTATACTGATATTTTTATTGCGCTTCGAACTTATCCGTAAATCAAGGAAATACATTTTGACCTGTCCACAAGTATGTTCTGCATGGCAGACGTTTACGTAACCTTGAAACATTGCACGATTTTATTCATAAACCTCCAGACGAAATATTTTTACATCGGATGAAACAAAGATAATAATGATAGTCACTATCATGTACTTAATTGCACAGTGGCGTAGAGTATGTAATTGTATGCTCTGTAAAGATCGTGAAACTAATTTCATGTGTATACTTATAACATGAAATAATTCACAAAACTAGATTTTGTGCATACTCGATCAGTTAATTGATAAATGAACTAGCGAATATGCATTAAAGGTGGGGGCCGCTTTAGTTGAAAATCCCAGGTCGCCAGCTGGTAATTAAACTTGTAACAACAAAACCTCTACTTGATCTACTCCCAGTGGACTGGTTATGAGATTTGAGGAAATAATTTAAATATCTATCAAAATAAAAATGGCTAACGGATGAAAGTGTAAAGAAAGGAAAGGTTGATCGCCTTCGTCGCTTTTCTAAGGCACCAGGTACAACACAAGGTCAATTTAAATTTTAACGGCAAATGTTTCATATCTTTGAATTGTTTTAAGCAAATTCAGATCCCGGACGTGCTCCAATTTGTGTTAGTACTCTGGGTCAAAAATATGTAACAGAAAGAAAGTGATGCCAACATTTTAAGTGCAATCAACAAGTTATTTCCCTACAATGCAAAATTAAATTCAAGATTGTGAAGAAAAGTCTAAATAGTTCTAAATGGCCTATCAGAAGTACAAAAATATTATGTTCCGAATGAATTCCAGTAGTCGTGAATGTCTTGATAAACCCCAATGATTAACTCTATAATTTCTTTGAATGAGCTCACAGAAATCAAAAGTAACGTATTAATTCAGACGTTATTGAGCAATTTAGTAATTCCAAAGATTATATTAAGTACATAAATCCTCAGGAGTCATATCTGATTTCAACAATACACTAGCATACTTTGATCAAAAGTGGAGTCCCACTGCCTGATACAAAAACAGAAATTAGTTATTTCTTTGTCAAATCCCATTTATATGTATTTTCACATGACCTATATCATAGCAGAATGTGAAACAGGCACACTATAAACCCAGTAAAATTGTAAATAATATTAAACGCGAACTCAATACTTGTTAAAAAAACAAAATGTTTACAAGGGACCAAACAGTGAGATATAACTTCCAATCATGAACAATTTAAGCACACAATATAGATTAAATAATTATACAGATTTTTAAGTCATAAAGAAGAAAACGACATATTTGTCCCACATCAAGATCAGTAAAAGGGACATCATTAATAGGTACAGAAGCAGCCGTTAAATAGTGATAGCGATCACAAGTATGACACAAAATTGACAGTTTCTTACAAGACCTTTGGCAGAGTTTAAACAAGTTTGTGAAACCCAAGAGAACAAGTTTGAGACAGTTACAGCTGATTATGCTCATTCAAAAGAGCTATTCAAAACCCAAACGGTCCTTTTCAGGGAGATCAATATCTCTTAGAAAAGAGATGGGACTCACACCATGAGAGAAGAGTTTCCAGAAATTTTCGCTAGCAAGTTTCAACAGGTCATGATCTATCCTTATAAAATACCACCAGCCTCTTCCTCAAGACAGATCGAGACAAGATCAGCCAAGAAAACGGTCCTTCGGAAGCCACCTGAAGATAATATTTACATGTGAGCTACCGAAAAAGTGAATTCCTAAAAAATTTGAATTTTGTTACATTCTCAAGTTTCATTACATACCAATATGAGTCAATGTTAGAGACAGTGCCAAGCCTGAATATCGAGGTATTTTTGTGAATATTCATTCACTCTACAGTTTGGTATTTACTGCTTGGATCTATTTTGTTACCCCACCAGATTTGACTTCTTCCAAAACCCTGGAAAAATTCAACACGTCCAACAATGTAATGAAGAATCAGACATGATCAGATTAAAAGCCACCTTTCATATGATACAAATCTTACGGTCATGAAGCAGCTGTTGACGACGCAAAGGATATCGGTGGATCAGTTTCCCACTACCAAACAAGGTACTGTCCACACTTACAGCCGTCGAGGTTAGATGTGACTCGAAGTCATGCAGAAAAACACAATACAAAAGAATGCAAATGATCTCTGGATGTGGAGCTCCTGAAATGGAAATCCTTCAAAACGTACTTGCCCATTGGTTATACATTGAAAGTGTACATAACACGTTCCATTAATCTCTTGTCTTCATAATAGAAAATGCATTCACAATTAGTATGATTAAGATCATCTCGATGCTATTGCATGTACTAATTTCACAGGGTTACTCAGATACTAATGTGACAAATTTGGCTAAGAATTTATAGTCGATAACAAGATATTAGTTGTTCTGAAAGATGTGGTTGTTTAGGGTCCAGACCTTGCATTAATGAAGGATCAGAAATGCATCAATGCTCTACTGGCAAGATAACATTCATCAGTCTAGCGTGCTACAAGCGATATTGCATGAAACAATTCTCACGACAGAAAAGTGCCTGCGAATTATTGAAAGTCTGTCTCGCTTGTGGACATCATCTTCCAAGTAGTAGCAAAAAGACACAACTTTCTTCAGGAAAGAAACGGTGTCGTTTTTGTGGCCAAGTCATCGAGTTGGATCATCAATGTTAGATTCAAATATATATGATAACGAACCGAAGGAAATATTGCATGATAACCAGACCAAGACAAAAGAGCTCAGAGAAGGTTATAGGAACTATCATCGTTACCCGACAGACATGGCTCACCATTTCCAGAGTTTAGAAAGTAAAGAATACAAAGCGATATGAAAGTGGGAACACGACTATGTTTGACTTTGGAACACAGATACAGTATTTACACGCATCGTTGAAGATTGCGACATGACGGACATGAACCTTTGAATCTTTTTGACAGTTTTTTTTAGAGTGTGAACCAAGTCTACCCACCTCCGGTACGAATGTACATTGTATACTTTGCAGCCGATCTTCATGATGATTTGAAAGAAGACATTGACGTGAACAACGTTCTCCAGCACAAAGGTTGAATCAAATGTAAGTTCTTTATCAACAGACTTGTGCTATCTCTTGTTATATCATCACTCACAAAGAAAACGAATGTCGTCCATGTTCTGAAACGCGTATTTAGCAACAGAACGCGCCAGGATAAAAGCTTGGGTCTGTGTCGAATTGTTTCATGCTCTCGATCGTTGATATAGATCAGTAAGCATGTACGAAATATGGCACATTTCGCAGAATAATAACAACAGGATGACCATTCGGGTGCAGGGATATCTTAACAGGCTAAGTAAACGCGTTTCTGAGATTGAAACAAGAAGCCAACGACTATATTCCCTGTTACGCTTTAGGAGATATAGATTATTTCAAACGAACGGTAGAAGGCATAAGATTGGAACTTAGGTCAGAATGAAGGAAGAGATCAGTTCCTAAAGTCACACTAAATTGTTTTACTTTGACATCTGTAGTTGCATGTTAATCGATCTATCTGGATGCTATCACTCATACATCAAAGACGAACGCTTAGGAACATGGATGAACGAACAGTCCGAATACACTATTTCGAGTTTTGCAAGTGGTGTAGCAAATAGTAATGGTTACCAGTACCAAGACAAAAAAAAAGGCCAACTTCATGCCACGTGCAAATATACAGGATTGACTCTCATGATACCACATGAACATCAAGAATTTCGAATCAAGAAAGGCTTTTTTGGGCTATTGTGGTTTTGCCGATAGATTCCATACATTGAAAGGGACATGTGTTGAATATCGTGATGGCTCCATTCCAATATTTGTAGCCAGAACAGGATTTGTCAACTCGGGACAAGTTGACCAAATATAGTGTTTCATTTGAGGTGTCAAACGTCACGAATGGGGAATAAAGCTTCTGCTTACCTTAAATATTCCAGGTGTCCTCCGAACTACCATCACCTTCTCTTGGTTGGTTCACAGACTGATTCACACAGATATGTCAGAAGAAAGGATTTGCAGTCTACCTCCTGAGCTAACACCACATTTACAGAGATGTACCAATTCAAGCAAAATGCAAAGAATAAGTACATAACGGCATAGGCTATTTGATCAGAGGAATCGGAATTCAAATACAATGCTGATTACTATGAAAATATTCAGATGAATTGTAAAGGCGCTAGAGGACCTTTAATACCATGACATTTGTCATCGGTTTTGCACCAAATTTCACTGAAGAAAGTCAATGACAGCTTTCAAGATTTAACGGATTACCAAGTACTGAATTTCTTAGATTTCTTTTACCATCATATCTTTGAGGCAAATGTATTGGCAGGTTATGCAAGGGCATGGTAGCCAAAATTCATTGTTAAAACTAATGCGGATAGTGACGAATACGTCTTTTCTACGCCTATGTGAAGAAGACATTTATCATACTTTATATGCTCGTCGTACACACAAAGAAGTATGTGTGGCCATCTAGATACAGCAACAGATTTACGGCTGGGAAACGTCATGGCTTCGACACTTAGAAAATAGTGGCTGAATGTGACACGGAAGTCGTATGTGACTGATGAAAGAAACAAAAAAGTGAACTTTGTTGAGTGAAATTTGAATATCTTTTTTTATGCACAATAATGACAAATATTAATGTATGAAATATATTTATATATTTGGATCTTAGCGATTGTTTCAAAAGTTTTCAAACTAAACGAGAGTTATGGCTGAATCTTTAGTCCTTAAGTGTGTGACGAAAAGTTAGGTCATCAAGGCTTGGAGGTACTCTGTATTCGCCATCCCTTTGACAACACGACTGCTGGACCCAGTGGTCCAGCAAATCTGATTTTGTGTAAAGTTTGAGCAATCACAAATAACTTCTATTCGATCGTTCTCCACAACTTATCGTTACGATTTAAATGGAGTGTCAATATATTTATAAGCCACAGTTAGAAAGTCAGGTTGACTCTGTTTCCTTTGTAGAAAGAATTCCCCATGCCGACAACCAGGTCCTGTTTAACTCATGTGAAACACATCTCATCAATGATGCCATATGCTGATATACGAAGAGGAAACTAAACCTTGGCTTTATCGCACCATAAGTGTCAATGCCTATTATGTGGGTTTGTATATCATATCTCAAATTCAAGGTTTGGTCAAACAGTCAGTAACGTCTTGGTTAAATTTATCTTATGACGACGCCACTCAATTACAATATGCGTATTTGCTCATCAGTGTAAAACCTAGTATTACCAATTACTTGAGACTTTAAACGGATTTCATTTACGGTTGGTGTTAAGTATGAGGTCCTGTCATTTACCACTCTACTTCTATAAGTGACTTTATTGTAAATATGAAAACAACATTCACTTTCTTTTATGACAGTATTTAATATTAATTCCTTTCAATCGCATCCTCATTCCTAATCTTTTCATGCACATTATGCGTTTTCGTTTGGTAGAAGCCAGTGTCAAAGAAGTGTTACGATGTTTGACTTTGTCATCACACCAGTATACTGCAAATAATCATTTGCATTTCTCATCCAACCAAACCATTTTTACAACTATAAAGTAGGTTTGATACAACTAGTTCATCCAGAATATATACTCAAACCAAGAGAGAAATTCACTCCAAACAATAGAACAACAAAATCAGCCTTTTCAAACCAAGTTACAGTCGATATCCCGGTGTTATTATTATTCGTTTGCTTTTGCTATGGAATCCTAATACATCAATTATACAAGCAAATCCTAAATCCAAAAGACAGCCAAAACAAAGAGAGTGATTTTGAGGTCAAAACCAACACTTTCAAAGAATTAAAACAAACCCCAAAAGACAGCAACCCAATCAAGAAAGAGAAGTACTCAATTTACGATGCACAAATACCCAAGATGGTCGCAATCTGTAACCACCAATCCCCCGTCTTCTACTTCTTCGCCCCAATTACTGATAACGCCAGTAAATTCGATTGAAGACAAGTGCTCCAGAATGTTATCCAAATAAATGAAATTCATCGGTAAAGGAGCTTCCACTTCTTTTCCGTTTGCGCCTTTTTCTGTTGCTCAAGCTATTGCGGCAGCAAGCAAAATTGATGGACCTCTTTGTTTCAATGTTTACTAGATTTTCTAAGCAAGACAGGTAGTCCGTTAGGAACACCAGTCAGTAGTGCCTCAGGTCATGTTGATATGACGTTTAATAATGAGCATAGACGAATTTCAGCATAAAAGATGTGAAATTCACTTCAGTACTAAACTGAACAAAGATATGTTTCTCTCTAAATTCACACAGTCGTTGACGTCCAAAGATGATATCTTCCATTAAAAAAACAACAAATAATGATATCCCTTCTAATGTGTTACGAGTCTATGCTCTTAAAATAAGTAACAAAAAAGAGTGAAGACAACAAGCTTTGTAAAATATAACAAATAATTTATTTCCCTAGAATACAAAGTGAAAAATGAGAAAAAGGAATTGACGGTATTGTGAATTAAATCGAAAATAATCCAAGAATTAAAAAAATAGAAGCCCTAGTATTAAAAAGTCCTGAATGAAACTGATTTGACTCCCGATGAAATCCGAAATTGAAGGCGATGACGTCTGTTGTGGTCAGCGAAGTCCTTATATGTCAACAGTCTCTTGTTGAATCACAGAAAACTTTATTCCAGTATCGAATTTAGTATAAATTCCAATAAATGTCTTTATCCCAGACGTTTGTTAGAGCACTTATGTATTTCCAGGGGAAAGAATCCCTTAAATTCAATAATTTGAAAAAATAAAAATTCAACCCAAACTGGTCACAACATAATACAACTTAACACGTCAAGTGTTTTAAGCCCATCCGATAGAAATAGTTATATGACTACTTAACATTCCGGGATGAGGGTCAAAAGTTCATCCTTCTGGAAAAAATAGAAGTTTGTTTACCAATTGACATGTGCTTCACATCACGTAGTCCAGATATGACCTTGACTCAGCTTAATGAATCTTACGCTGAGAAAGAATATAAAAAGATTATATAAAGTTGTTTTCCAAGCTTTCATTGATTTTGGAACAAGGTCAGAAACTGGATACAGTGTTTGTATTATTAGTTGTTTGTCAATGAAAATAAGAAAAGTCAGGTCAAACAGAACTGAGCTCAAATTCTGGACAATGTCAAATCTAGTAATCAAATTTACATTACAATAGCACGTAATCAAATAAAACAATTTAAAACTAACAAACAAATAATTAAATTAAATATAACTAATGCAGATAAATATTAGGATATCTTGTCAGTACTTACCAATTCAATGTTCTGACGCGAAAAAAAATCCAGAAAGCTGCTAAACTTCGATAAGGTCTGTGAAGCAACGGTTGGGACATCATCACGTTTCTAGCCGGCGAGGAAAAAAGACAATTCCTGTAAGTCAAAAGAAAAAAGTGCTCGTACAAAAAGAAATTTTCTTCTCATGCTAATGGGACGGTGGCTACTCCATTGTTAGGACTGATTATTGGAGGTCTGTTAGGAGGAATGGTAAGGAGAAGATTAATGAGCCAAATCTATCAGGTAGCACATCACTCCTGTTTGCCCAGGATGTTACAGAAAGGGGAACTTTAGGTGTTTACAAACAGTGGATGGGCACGGCAGCAGAAGACGAAAGGAAAGAAATTAAAAGCGTACAACAAGAACTGATTACTCGTATTTCTGGTCTGTCACGTAAAGGATTGGAAAACATATTCTACGCGGAGAGAAGAACATTGGAAGTAGATCAACTACTATCAAAAACTGCATTGTTAGAGTTAGGACTACTTTAACAAATGTCTTAAACCAATGTTGTTGACACAGTCTGTAGTGGAGAACATTCAAAGCCACTGAAGATCTTTAGAAAACTGTTTTAAAGGAATTGAAAAGACATATGCATTCATTCACCTTTGAAAATCTTGAAGCGAAAGCCAGTACCATTATGCGTGTCTAAAAAACTGGACAGGACGTATTTGGATATATTATAGATATCACCACGTCTAGTCAAAGCTTACGAATCTAACGTATTATTGTAGCACTTGATGTGCTCTAGAGGAAGTGACGTATCAAAACGAGGTGATTTTGTTTCATGGAGTGCTTGGAACAACGACATGCGAAAGAAAGAAAAAAGTTTTAAACACCAGAGACTGATTTTGCATTATAAAAACAAAACACTCTTTTGACAAATAATACTCACCCAATTGGACGGAAGAACCAGGTGGGTGTACGTGACTACAATCTCCATCAATTGGAAGATATCAACGATGAAATGTTGAAAAGAAACGTTAACTGACTTGAGCTATAACGAGTTAACAAGAAAGATGACGTGCACGATTTATAAAAAATTTGTATCAAAGAACAGATTTTGTTGGAGAACACCGCATTCAGGAGGCAAACGTCCGTTTGAAAGGGTATCCACCCAGTTTTGATTATTTACATTGGAACTTAACTAGTAATTGATTATACAAAGAACTTCAAAAAGAACCCACTAAAGATATAGTATGGAGAAATGTGCCCCTAAATATAAAATTATTTTTCTGCCATATCTGCTTGGTATACTGTGTCCATAGATCGGCGATTGGAAATTTGGGTTTGCAATAAGGCAGTTGAAAACTAGATTCTATATTGGTCATGGTCTTCAAAGTCTTTAATTGACGTTATAAACTTGCCAAAGCCAGACACAACTCTTTTAATCAGAGTAGCAATCATCTGGGACTCTTCGAACATCAGTCGCCTTTGATACTTCTACACGTTTACGACTCTGTGGACGTAAACTAAGTAACAGAAGAAAGAGAAACCAACAAGGGCTGCACAACTTAACACATGTTTGAATTCTCTAAGTTATAAAATGAAAGGAACTGAAAGTACTATGAACTAAAAACACGAATAAAGTTCAAGGAGACTTTGTATAACACAAATATGTTCCTGTCAGTAAATAATATTAAAGTGTGAGTATTAGTGTAAAAGGGATTTTGGACAAAATATTGTATTCTCTCAAGGAAAGGCACATATAAATTACGGTTTAGGAAATGATTTTCGACTGAATTCTAACTTATGTATCCAGTGTAGCGAAACGTATCTGGATAAGCAGTACATGGTTTGGGATGCATGTTAAAAGTGCCTTTTTGTTCAGTAGCTCCGATCTTGAAGCCTAAGATGACTCAATATTTGCATGCGTTAAATGGCGTAAGGAAAATAATTTCTCCAAAGCATAAACATCGACCAACAAAGTTTCTAACAGGTAATAAAGAAATAAGATACGACACTAAGAATAAGAAAAGAAGAATAATAAATGATTTTGACTTTTGGATTACTAAGGAAACATTTGGCATCAAGATTCTTGCCAATGTTTCAAGACAGAACTGGATATGTTTGCCATGCACAAGCAACGATAAGAAAGCAAGAATCAAACTGGGGATTTGTGATCTCGTGTCGTTTTTCACCGCCTCAGCCCCTATCTAGTTTGAAATCAAAGGGCAATTGAGTATTACATCTGTCTGAACACTTATAGTTGAAAGTAAAATTTCTCAAAACGCAATCCAAGTGCTACTGCAAAAGTGACGCCCATCATCTATTTCATGCAGTTTTGTTCGGCGAAGGGGATGTAAATTGAAATATCAGACTGGTACGTAAAATACCAGGAATACACATCTGGATGCCTCATTGGTGTGGAAACCTTGAATACCTTCAACCAGACATAGTTGACAGAATGTTGGATTTAAGGCCCACCCAAAAATTCAAATGAGGATGTGGTTTAGAAATGATGGTTCGTTTTCAAAATAGGCATGACTTGCAAGACATGTACTTGCTGAATGGTGTGGATATACGTCTGAGACTGAATCGAATTAGTACCGTGTTCGATTGGATGACTTATACTAACGAGTACAGATCTATCATGGACGAACACCAGAATCTAGGTACAACGAGTGGAATCTTACCTAATGTGAGAAACGATATTCAGTTAATCTCTGACCGGAGCACCAGACAAGTATCCAAGTATCCTCTGAGACGACTTGATGTCAAAACCATAACCAGTTCCTCTTGTCTCCGATTGACGGTTGAAGATACGTCTTACAAGTTCAACTGCCTCAAGCTTTGTTTTTAAGCAGTGTCAGCAATGCAGCACTCAACAGAAATACTGATCAAAATCCTTTATAAA
The DNA here is from genome assembly GCA_016617855.1 of Megalonaias nervosa. Taxonomy (NCBI): domain Eukaryota; kingdom Metazoa; phylum Mollusca; class Bivalvia; order Unionida; family Unionidae; genus Megalonaias; species Megalonaias nervosa. The sequence continues at coordinate 43,213 of JAECUM010014101.1, read as the reverse complement.
TTCCATTAAGCATGTACATGTTTAATATTTGTTTTGGATTTTGTACATGAAGTACAAGGTGTTAGCACTAGTCCTCCATCTGCATGTGATTGCTGATGTTGGAATTCGCATGGTTTATTAAACATTTGACTTTAAATAAATTGTAATGGCACTTTTATCTTTACAACACTTATTTTATTTTGCAGCATGCTTTCTCAGATTCTCTCTTTGTCTCTGTCTCTCACGCGACCTTTCAATTTTTCTAAGAGGAATATATTCTTTCATGTCAGCGTCTCTCATAGACTCTATTTAGTCACAGCCAAAACACTGTGTATTGTATGTTTGTATAGTCTTATTTATGTTTTGTCTATTCGGAGCTGAAACATTATCCCCGAGCCCTGTTTGATGGTATTTTAGAGTATGTGTGAACGCTCCTTATCTTGTACGGGATAGTATATAAGTAAATATGAACACTCATACCCTTGTGTGCAACGATATATACGTTTGTACGAGTACTCCTACTCTTGCGCGTGATACTGTGTTTGTGTATTTGTGAGCATACCTACCCATTGGTTATTCGATGACTTTGTGTTGGACACTCCAGCGGCGTGCTGGATAGTAAGTGTTAAGTGTTATGCGTATTGGTCCACTAACTATTTTACTTGCACAGAACCCGTCTACTGGTGGGGGAATGAAAACAGAGTGTTGAATATTTTGAGATGCGCCCATTAGAATGTAAATAGATTTCATTGTTTTCCATTGTACACTTCATAAGCATAAATATATGTACTATAGTTGGCAAGAAAATATTGCATTTTATTTTATTTTTACATCGTGTATTTAATGTCCCAGCTGACAATTAGCATATGAACATTTGGGGTGAGGTTATCTTATTAGGTGCAGAACGGGAAGTTCCCTGTTTAGCAACACGAGGGGCAGGCAATTGCTGTGAAACATCTATTTTGTAAGGCTGAGAAAAGTCTCTAACTCTAATGAATGAAATGCATGTGTGATTTTTATGTCAATCAAATGAAGAAATTAACTTAATTTTCATATATTAACATTAAGTTCTTTTGGAAATTAATTAGTGGTCCAGGCTCTATATCGTAAAAGTGGGTGTATTGGATGGTAGGTAACTAAGTTTTTGATCACTGGCACATTATGGAAAGTTATCATTACAAACCTATTTTAAAGTCTTAATATTAAACTCCCGTTATACCCAAAGCGACTCACCTGGCGTAATAGACCTCATATCAACCCAAATTACTGCTTTAATTGCTTTCAAATAACGGCTCGGAGCTATTGTCAAAGCGCTTTTTTTCAAAAATAATGTCTTACTGTTAGAATTTAAGCAGCAGAGAGGGTGAACCCTACAACTTTCCTGAGCCCTTATTTTATAAAAATAAAGGTTCTATCGATGACATTTTCTCTAATTGGTCTCCAATATTATGGTACCTTCGAATATGTCAGCACCGGGTCACTCAATTTTTGTCGTCCACCCTCTCTGCTGCTATAATTAACCAAAGATTTTATCCAGACCTACACGATATCTAGATCTTGGATCATGTAAATTTATCGTTATATATCCGAACGGAACAGCTTGTGCTTTTGAAGAGAAATTTTTAAATTTAATCATGTCCATGTCCCCTGAACACCAAGTATAGTAAATATTCTGCAGGGTATAATTATCTACTCCATTAAATACAACCAAAATATTACAGTTATCTCTAATTACCTTAGGTATCTGCGTGTATCGTTGTGTAACATAAATCACATCAGTATTTGTATGTCTACCTCGAGAAAATGTTCTAGCTGGATTGGATTGTTTATCCAGCATAACATCATCGTACACTACTAAATTATTAATAAGTCCATCTAGATCATCTACAGATGGTGCCTCATCGATATCGGTAATAAAATCAATAACATCGTTATCCAGTATCTTTGCATTTTCATTAAAATAATTAAGTACCCCATAACACCGCTGATCATCTACAGATGGTGCTACCAAATATAACCTATCCCACTTGAGCCATCGCATTATTATATTAAGCAATAATTGCGTTTTACCAGATCCAGATGGACCTATTATTATCATTCTGATAGAATTCGGAAGTGCTGGATGGTGCTTTACTGGTTCTTGTTTTCGTGTCGCTGAAAAATCAACTATATCCATATCATTAATAACATGAGTCTATATTGTGTTCGATGCAGAGCATTTACACCTACTGCCGAATTAACAACGATAACAACAAAAAATAAAAGACGTGCAATTACAAGTAAATGTGTAAAATGTGGCACAAAAAAATATAAATTTACTTCATCAAAGACAGGTGGAGATATAGCCGCTTCATTAGGGAAATTACCAGGAATCCCATGGGCTAAACACCCCGGTGAGAAACATCTTCCTGGATATAATTATTGTGGTCCTGGAACCCGACTTGATATCCGACTTGATGATCAAGATCAACCTAGACCAGGAGAGCATCCAGTAAATAAGATTGATCAAGCTTGTCATGTTCATGATGTTGCGTATAAAAGTAAAGATTTGCAGCAACGACATCTCGCAGATGTAAAATTGATTCATGCGTTAAATTCTATACCTAATAAATCTCTCAGAGCAAAACTCGCTAGTTTTCTAGTAAAAACTGCTATGAAAAGTAAAATAATGCTAGGGGCTGGTAATTAATTATATAACTAATATAATGGAATCTGTTTATTATTCCCCGAGAGGATATTGGAGAGGCAAAGCAGCTATTACTAAACTTTCGGAAGCAGCAAAAGTCTTACGTAATGTCGCTGCAGCGTGGTTAGCACGACACGACAGGCAATATGGCAGATTTATCTACCACCACCTAAAAAAATTGAATACGCACATTTTGATGTCAGCGTCCCTAATGAAGTTCATCAAGCAGATATTTTGTTTTTACCACACGATACTATTAAAACACGTGGACGAAAATCACGCACGTACAAATACGCATTGACTGTCGTTGACGTTGCAAGTAGATATAAAGAAGCGGAACCATTATCAACAAAGACAGCATCTGAAGTTGCATCTGCGTTCGAGCGAATTTATCAGCGAGGACCTTTGCGATGGCCACAATTACTACAGGTTGATCCTGGTAAAGAATTTCTTGGTACAGTATCATCATTGATGAAGCGACATAACGTTAAAATCAGACGAGGACATACTGAAATTCATCGTGATCAGGCAATCGTTGAACAATTTAATAGAACACTTGCTGAGCGGTTATTTGGATATCAATACGCGAGGGAAATATCTATCGACTTTAAGTCCGGAGAGAGATCTCGTGAATGGGTTGCAAGATTGCCAGGTGTAATATCTGCGCTAAATAATGAAATTACTCGTGCAACTTCCATGAAACCTTCTAATGCGATTACAAAAAAATATATAACCCGTAGCGATAAACAACAACCTCGACCGGTATTAGGTAATGTAACTGTAAGATATTTATATGAGCCCGGGGAACTTGAGGGTGGTAAAAAAAGAGCAACCGATCCTATCTGGAGCGTTACTACACATACAATTTCTGACATAGATCCACTGGAAGACCTGCAATCTACAGACTAGATTCTACAGCTCCTCAGCGTGGATTTGTACGTGAACAATTACAAGTAATTCCTGCGGATACACAATTACCACCACATACAATTACATAACCAGAACCTCTACGTCGATTGCATTCAAGACAGGTCAGCATCACATTATCACGTGTGTGACCTAGATCGCTATTAATTCTATCTACGGTAAATTGTCTTGGATTATTATTCGAATACTGCCATTGCATCTTACAGTTACAGCTTGCACAATCATTATTCTGTCGTTGTTTTAGCGTTATAATAAATTCAGCATCAATATCAAAATCACGCTTATTTTTTTTGTCACATTGTTTATAAGCGGCTAATTGTTTCTTTATTGCAGCAGTTTCGTTAGTAATTTCCTCAGTTATCACGTAATCTATAATAACCCTATGTAGTTGAGATATTTTTCTGACTCGAGAAACTGCAAGATAGACTAAATTCGACCATTCAATCCGATCATCTACAATCCAGATATTTGTATCAGAAATAGTTAATCCTTGAGATGAGTGAATCGTTATAGCGTATCCTTACGTCCATGGAGATTTATCCATACTCAATGCGCATTCAACAACATCAATAGCAACCAAAACAATATCATTCAAGACGAGATTCTGTACCTTTGGTTCCACCAAGACACCAGGAATTTCCACTTCGATATTCTGTCGTCGAGTGTCTGCTGGGCGATAACATAAAGGTACAGGTAGATCTGAAAACTTTTCTTTGTGTAACGTAAATAATTTCTCCTGTAGTTCATCACGAACTATCTTTCGACTTGCGACTATCAAATCAGCGGGTCTCCATAAAGTCCTAAAATCACTCATCGTAGTTTCTGGAATTACTGCTCGCATTATTTCACATTGTATTTTATCTGGCTGCAGTCTGATTAATCTTTTAAATTCTTTCAGCGGTTCATCAATGGCTCTACGGTCATCATTTATTTCTTCATAATAATCTACGTTATTCTTCAGCCATTCATGTGGAGATTGTCCAATAAAAGGTGGTGGTTGACCATGATCACCGCACATTATCACAGCAGTATTCTTTAATAACAACCATTCAAGAAATACTTTTAATACTTCTAACGACACCGTGCATATCTCGTCCCATATAATATACTTAGGTATATATTTTTCACCCATTCGTTCAGGAGTCCATGTGTCTCAGCACCATCTAAAGAAACTATGGTATGTACATGATTTTACTCCTCGTTCTTTTATTTCCCTGGCTAATTTATGTGTAGGTGTCAAAACGATTATATCTGAACTATTATTCATAAATAAGTTAATCGCACGAGTTGTTTTGCCTGAACCACCACATCCGTTAAGATAAACAGTCTTATGTCTAGCTACAGGGTCGTATACAGATGGTGCAGATGACTTTGATGCTTGATTGTTATTTTTGTAATATTTCTCCATAATTTCAACGTCTGAAGATTCAGAATAGCTAAGTATATTCTCTTGTTTTGTTCTCCATGTCCCCCATTCACCATTACCAAGCAGCGGTTTTAACAAATCTGTATATTTTTTATGTATATAAAATGAATCCGTAGCAACTCTAACAGCATCACTAGGAAATTTATTTATCATTGACAATAGATTTATTGAAACATAAGCCAACATCGACGATCTTAAATGAGTACACTGCGGTGAATCGCCATCAATATAGCTCACAATCGTACCTAGTTTGGTCCCCTCTGATAAATAAGCATTACATCGGTTTACAAACGTATTTTCTTCCGTTGTATCAGCGATTATAAAATCTAGTTCAGCATCGTCCATAATCAATCTTGTACAGTGTCGTTTATAATCGTATGAACTACCTTGAGTAAACTTACCAATTATCTTTCTACCAAGATCTTTTGCAAGTTTTTCATCGTCCTTGCATTTACAGTCATTTTCGTCAAGATCAAGGAATTCTTTCGTGGCATCATCAACAGGCTCTGGTAACCACACTTGCTTCTGTGGACGATACGATCTAATCGCTTCAGTTACTCTCAACGATATTAAAATTCCAACATCAAGCATGTACCGCAGAAGCACTATCGGTACCCAGCATTTCTCTGAAAAATGTCTTCCGAACCAAACATAATTAATAGGATGAAGATTTTGTGCAAATTCAAATGATTCTACGTGTGCAAACCCCGTTAAATCAAAATCTGGCAGGGATCCGTTTATCGAAACCTTGGTCATCTCGTGTGATGGATGTCCAAATTTCTTAAAGTATCTAGAACATTCCCGATATCCAAGAAAACTTCCAGGATAACACGCTGCCATATCAACAGAGATAACGTCACTATGGTTGTATTTGGTATTCCATAATCCACCATGTCCATATTCTATACAGCTATTCCGGACATCATCAAGAAATTCCGATCGTGTCGGTTTCCATGAATTTTTCTCCTGAGCGAAATGAGCAGCTACTGATGAAACGGTAAAACAATTATTTAATAATTGTCTAACTTTGACATCGTCTGAAGTATATTTCAGCGCAAGATGTTCCATTTCTTCATGAAGAGATTCTGTACAGTAAATATTACCATTAGGCCGTACAAACTGATCGTAATGTTCGTATTCTGAACTTTGAAACAACCAAACAGATACAGGGTCACTTTTACTGATATTTTTGATAGTATCAAGTATATTACCATAATAAAATTTAACCGTTCTATCTCGTGGAAATATTGTTACTGCTGAGGTCCACGCATGCGAATTATGATCGACTATGTCTATCGGAGCTCCATTTTTTATGTATTTTGGTTTATATAAAATAACTCCGGTTAACGTCTTTACTGTTATTGGAAATCTTAATTTCTTTTCTAGCTCAGCGACATCTTTGATAGACGCTCCGGTATCTTTAACTGTTTCTGCCCATGTGTTAATTTATTTACGTCTTATATCTGTCAGGCCATTACCACGTATCGCATTTGTAAAATGTTCTGTAACTCGTTCAGCTACACAGTTTATTCGCGACAGTTTCATCAGTTTAAGATTCTTAACATCAGGTTTATCATTCAGCGGATATATTGCATATACAACTGCGGTCACAGGATAGCCCCGCTCATAATACGGTCTGTCAATACTAGTAAGTATTCCTGGTTTGGATTTATTATTTAAGAGAACAATATTGCTTCCCGACTGCACACGTACTGGATCACGCTTATCACGAATAATCCAGATATCATCATCTGTGTTTACAATAAATTTTATTAAAATAAAATATTTTTGATTATCAAGGTGGTTAATAATTACTTTTCCTCGTTCGTCATTCATCATATTGAAAACACTTCCAAATCTGAATGTTGACCATGCATGAGCAGCACTATCGTCACGAAATTCTTTCTTGGCATCACGGATACGTTTAGTTATATCTTCATTCGTTAAAGCTAGATCCTGCATCGAAACACTAAATTTATATTCTGATAATCTGTCAAGGTCAAATCTAGCAGGGGAAGGTTTAATCATGGATAATTCCTCCATATAATTAAAACAAATATTTAAATTAAAATTTTAGTGTATATATAATGATTGAAACAAAAGAATTACTGCCACTGGCTCACAATTGGACATACTTCTCCTTGTAATAAATCGTGTGTGAATAAATTCTGTAGCTACCATATGCAATGTGTTAGACATGGAAGTTTAGGACCAAAACCGTGTATTCAGTGTGGTGCTGGAGTCAGAGGAAAAACTCGGTTATGTGTAAAATGCGGCGGTAAAAAAATATAGAGAGTTAAAACGTTATTATGACAAAAAAAATGGTAAATCCCCTATAAAAACCGTAGAGGATTATCTGGCCAGATTTCAGAATAATAAATTGGACAAATAATTTAGTATATAAATGGAGCAAAACGAATTTGTTAAACATCCAGTATATACAAATTATGAAGCATCCCGAGATGGCGTGATCAGGAACTGTTGATTAAAAAAACCAGTCGGTAGTCTTAATAATAAAGGTTATCTTAAATTTCGTGCTTTGGGGAATAAACATTATCTATCACATAGATTTATATTCGAATGTTATTTTGGGCTGATTAAAGATAAATATGTAGTTGATCACATGGATGGAAATATCCAGAATAATCAGTTATCCAATTTGCAATCGGTTACACTGAGTCAAAATTATAGACTCGGAAATACAGGAAGGTGTAAAGTATTCGTAAAGAGAGTTGTTAGATCTATAAATACAGAAACTGATCAAGAAATGACCTTTCCATCAATGAACGCAGCTGCCAGATATTTTGATATACATTCACGATCGGTGCAACATGTAGCTGATAAAACATACAAATCTGCAATTTCGAAAAAATATAATCAACGGGTAATATTTGAATACGTCAAATAACTATTTCTTAACAAAAACAGGAATTACTGTATATAGTTCGACTGTCAATTTTGCCAAGGTTTTTGTTTAGCCATAATTACAGTCAAGGGTCCACCTTCACCGTCGCTGCTCTCAGCATTGACAGAATCAGATAGCATAATCTTTCTTAATTGCATTATACGATTATCCACGATCTTTTTTCTTTCGTACTCGTGAGATAGTTCGGATTTAATATTTTCGATCGTACGTGCAAGAGGTGCAAATAGCTTTACCTGATCATCGTTTACCATAGCTAGTGATTCAAGCATAGATTGATATATTAATTTTATAAATCTGTAGTTTGAAGGTAGTGTATATTTATTATCAAATTTTCTCTGTTGCAGTGATTCAAAATCACACATAATTTTCTGAGGATCAAGATTATCAGATATTTTTATTCCGTTATTTTTAGTTTTTTAATAGCACAGATAATATCATTTAAAATAAGTTTTAACTTTATCAAAAATAAACAGCAGCGATGACATTCGGTCTACCATTCCACTTGGGTCCCTTATGCTGGTAAAGCCTTTACCAATAAGATCCTAAGAGTCCCTTTTTTGCCTGATTTTTTTTTTGTATGGGCACTCTTCATGGTTAAGACCTGTCTTATGGTCCACAGGCATCTTATTGAGACTTTTTGGTCCAGCGGACATTCTTTCTGAATGCCCCTATGTGGGTACCCTTCAGTGAGGTCACAAGGTCACGAGTTCACATCACCCTACTGTTTATTTTGAGAGGCGCAAGCGCATAGACATTACGATTTCATGTAACCCCCCCAATTCAAACCCCGGGTAAATGCAAAACTGCACTCACCACGTTGTTCAACATGGTGAGGGGTACATGAAATCTTAAGGGCTGCGCCCCCCACTTAAATAGCATCAGTCGCTAAATGCAAGATAATATATCTTTGGCATTTTTTGAGACTCGAACATGCGAGTAGAGCTTCGATCTACGTCCAACCGTCTTACCACTTCGGCCATCGCTCTCTTATCAATAACACAGTTAAATTTAAGTATATAAAATATTTGCGCTATCTCACAGGACTTGTATTACTAATGTAACGTGAATTTACTTTAGTTTTTCAAAATTAATAAAATAATCGCTTGAGGATGCATGCTGGCGGTCCTTGTCTTCGCACGTATGAATTATCGTTTGTTAAGGTCAAAGTACGTTAGAGCTAAAAATAACTACGTACTTGGTATATAAAACTGACGTGAATTTAAGGTTATTAGAGTCAAAAGATGCATTAATATCCCTATCTGTTACAAATTGCTGCTTCACTAACAGCGATTCTTACAGAGAGAGGATAGATCACTAAATAATTAACGAAAAACGATATATATCGTGTCCGTACGGGGACTGAAATACCTCGATTACAGATAACATGTATTACAAGGGAGATAATCGTTTGACAGAGAGAAAGAGCAGAGTTATCGCGCTTCATTATATAATCAATTACAGTGAAAAAAATAATTTTTATCTGCGTTTTGAGAGAAGACCTGCCAGGTGTTACAATTTAGACCCTCACGGAGCAAGAAATCTGACTAAAAAATAATCAAAAATAACATAAAACAAGCAAAAATAATATAAAACAAGCAAAAATAACATAAACAAGCAAATTTTCTCAGATCTATAATATTTTCTGAATTGCAAAACAATTTATTCGCTAAACGAACAGTGTTGGTGCGCAAATACGACAACTCTACGAGTGTATATACAAATTAATATTAAGATTCTCTCCTCGTAGATCCAAAATGTGTCCAGACTGGTCAGTAAGTTTGAAATTTATTCTCGACAATAATGGATTATGTAAACGTAGATAAACGGGGTTAATTGGTTCAGATACAATTAACCACCCAGGCGGAGCTTGAGGACTAAATGCATATAATATATAACCTTGCTCCGCAGTGCCACTGCGGTGGTTAGATTTCTCAAGGTCTACTTGATAACTGCCATCAATTACATCACATACTAGATTGACTGCGATCGTTGATGTTATATTAACAACGCCTGGCGATATATGACGACCTCCACCGTATGGATCGTTGTTATGTTTAAGAATAACCGGTGGTGGGGCTATTTTTCTCCATGAATCACATATTCTTTTAAACTGTTCATCAATAAAATCATTAACTGATTTCTTTAGCTCTTCAGAGTTAAATCCGGGAATTATAAATGTTGATAGCTGTTCTTGCGTAATTCCGAAATGTTTAAGAAATACTGTTGTAAATAAACGATTGAGTGGAACACTCTGTACTGGATCGTCTTCATTAACTATGTAATAACCTGTAATATACGTAATTCGAGGTGGGCCTGCTAATCCTTTTTCTCTGTTAACAAAAACATTATTCATAAACTCTAGATCTGAAGCAATTTGATTCAAATGTTGTATTGAGGCAATTATTTGATTTTTTAAATCATCGCTGTAAGAAACATTAATGCTTGAAAATAAATTTCGTAGATTATTAAATACACGTTCATGTTCAGATTTAATTGTATTAGCATATGAATTTATTTCATCAATATCAAGTATTATTATTTTACCTTTCTTGCCATCAATTTGTTTCGTAAAATAGTTTTCTATTCTATCTATATAATGTATAACTCTTTTATCGCCTAAATATTTTTGCCATGGATAAACATCTTTTACTTTTCGATATTCTGGAAGTTGTATAAATTTTTTAACATCTATGACGAAATCAGATCGTTGTGCTTCTAGTGGTCCTTGATAAACCTGTGGAATATCAGGCCATCCTAACACAGATCTAATCGAACTTTGATAGATGTCTACGAGATAATCAGGGGAATTTATTTCAATCACAGCTGATAATGTTGGTTCGTAAGCAGTAATCGCACTGTAATGGATTTAATTCTGCGTTGAAATTCATCGTTGATCTGATCTATCTGATAACAGCCAGTTGGAATACTAACTACTTGCCAATCAGGAGTTCTATCAGGTTTATTCTTAATTGCGAATACTAATGAATTATCTGGCTGTAGTCCACCAAATAGTTTTGATCTAATATTAGGCCAGCTATGATAAACCCGTAACTGTGCTAATGCTATTTCCTTTGCAGGAATTGCGGTTGGAAAGTTAATGCTAAATTCAGGATTAGTAGAACTTAATGAAACCATTGTAGTTTTTGACGGAGTCGTATTAGTGACGATCTGCTGAAGTAATTCCCTGTCTGTCATTATTATTATCGTTATTATTTAATTCGTCAAAATCATTAGCGATCACCTTAAGCGCATCATCATAGGTTTTCATCATCATCGCAAATTCAGTATCGGATATTTCACCATCACTAACGCACGAAGAAATATACAAGGATAGTTTAGAACATGCCTCTGTTACTGTATGTAATTTAATCATATAATCGTGCAATTTAGCATTTGTACAGTTATCTATCTTTTTAGCTATAATACCGAGAACACCAGCAATAGTCGTTGATGCTGAAACAATGATGGTTATAACAGCAGGTGCTGTCACCGTCAATGTTGATAATAATAATCCTGTTCCAGCAATAACAGCAGAAACCGAGTAAACAACTACATCGATGACAACTATACGCCTTTTGTATTTTTTTTATTTTTATGTTATAATAATTAATAAAATCCTTTAGTTTAGACAGACGTTCATATACTTGATTGTATCTGTAACGTTGAAATTCAATGCGAGACTGAGGTTGATCCATTATTGTTATATTAAGTGACTAATTGTGGTGTTCCAGCTACAAATTCCAAACGCCACCAGTAAGACGTTGCGGTTATTGTTTGATCATCTGCTTCCAGTAAAAATATTTCTTCAGCATCTTTATTTAACACTATAGATACAACTCCAGAGAAAGCATCGGCTGAATGACGCCATGGAAATGTTGTAGTATAAATTTTAAACTTTGCAGAGCTAAAGATAGACAGTCTATACACACCAGTAACATTCGCGGTATATCTAATAGTGTTATTTTGCTGTGACCATGTTGTTAATCCTGATGCTACTGTGTACACGACATTGACGATCTGATTGTGAAGGATTTTAATCAGATTAGTTTTTTGAACAATATTAGGTATTCCACTAACAATATCATTGAGTTTCATGTTAACGTCGGCTAGTTTTATGTTAACGGTTGGTGGATCACCAAAAAAATCTTTTATGGGTTTGTTTATGTTTCTACGAAAATTTAAAAACGTTTCCACGTGTTTAGTAAAAGTACCATTGAGTGTGGTCATTTCGTCATTGATTGTTTTTAGCGAATTTGTCGTAGGAATGTTGCTATCGTCTACATATTTCTTCGTTGCAGCGTCAAAATCTGATTCTGGTGTTCTAAGATTATTAATACCATTATTATTCATGTTGAGAAATGCACGCATTATACCACCGTTGACTAATACGTACTTAGATTCTTGATCATCGACATATTTTTTTGTTGCGGCGTCTGTATCTACGGTTGGATTTCCAAGGTCTATAATTCTATTTCGATTCATAATAATGCTACCCCTGAATGAATCACCAGCTCGCTAGATAAAATCGTTAACTGACTTACCAGAATCTTGTATTTTAACCTGATCGGCGAAAATAACGATATTAGTAACAACTGCGGTAGGAATTCGTACGATTACATCTGTCAGTTGTATGTTACTCGTTTTTAATCGTCCTTGTTTATCCTGAAAAACAACGACTTCATTTTGATCCACACTTGTAATATTTAATAAATCGTCAATCTCATTTCTGAGTTGATCAAGAGTTGCGTATTTAGATAAATCAACTTGCTTCTGAGCTTTGCGAGATCTTCCGTAAATATCTACCGTTATATTTATTAGTATCCGTTTAAATGTGACAATGTGGTATATTCATGCACGACTTTATGAGGTGGTTTTGTTGATTTTGATATAGCATCAAGTACATTAAGTACTTCACGACCACTTATTGGTGGATCAGCTAGTGTTTGTGCTGGTAACGTTGAATACCAGATTGGAGCAATATTATTGCTGACATAATGAAGAAATTCCTTAGGTGGCACTAATCCATATGAATCAAAATAAATAATTCCACGTGGATCAATTGCATATCCAACCCAATGCGTGCCTGGTCCAGAGTTTTTATCGAGATTAATAATACCAGTTTCAATATTATTCGGTTGTTTTGGTAATTGATCGCTCATAAAAACACCTCTGAAGTTTTTTATTTTTAGTTTTTTAGCAGCATTAAGTAAATCAAAATTGGACATAGGCGATATCAGTAAACTGTCCCGGGAAGTCTTAGACCCTTTCCGTACCATGAATAGAAGTCCCTTTCCGTACCATGAATATGGGGTCCCTGGTAATCTTAGACCTCTTCCCTTTTTTTTGATTCCCTGTCCGGTTGCTTTCTTTAATGCCATTCCAGCAGCGGTTCCAACAGCACCTAATGCAGCTGCTTTTGCAACAGCTGGGGCTGCAGCGGCTATTAATGCTGGTATAGCTGCGAGAAGTGGAAATATACCACCTGTCTTAGCAATATCTTTGATGGCACCCACAGAAAGATTAAGTTTTATACCTTTATTTGATTTTTAGCTTCATTGAAGTTTCTGAATTGACGCTTGGTCAACGATAATTTATTTGAACCGCTCATCTGTTCTCGCTTTAGCGATATTTTTATTCCACAGTTATTTTTGATGCTGATTGTAGCCTTTTAATCTGACCAGGAGTCAGGGTAACACTAGCGTGATGATATGACATTATAATTATTATCCTGATTTTAAATCAAGGTGATCTAATTACATGTTTTCTACTGGAGCATCAACGACTCTCATTCGTCCACTAACACCTTCAAGTAACATCGATTTATCGCTGAGTATGACGGCTATTGCTCTATAATTAGGAATAGCTCCAGCATCTCTATTAACACGAGCTCGAAAATGTATATCGACTACTGATTGTCTGGTTAAATCTAAATGTTCTAGTGAAAAGTAATAAATCGGATATAAGGTTGTAAAATCTAACTGTGATATTTGTAAACCAGTATCAATGTTCTGATCACGCCCCATAAACGACATAAGACGATGATATGCACGTGCTACATGATTATTTTCAAAATTCAGTAATATATCCTCAGATGGTTCTTGATGTCCATTTATCCTTATTGAAACCTCAGAAACACCAAGTTTGTCAAATATCATAATACTACGCGTTTGATCGTCTACTCGTGCAGCATCTTGTAATGAGATAAATATATGTCGCGGTGCAGAAATACCTTGCTGAGAAGCTATTTGCCACGTAAATAAACCATTAATGTTACTTTGAAAAGCATCTGTGGTCACTGTCAACCATGACAACGTTGATTTACCACCTTGACTCATAAAAGATAGCAACCGGTCTTCTTCAGGTATTGACGGAGTTATCACCGGCATCCATAATGAAAGCTTGGTTTATACTATTTTACCAGGATCACCAGCGGGTCTCCATAATGCATCATTATCAGTGCCTTTTCGTACAAGTACGACCGTATGTTTGGCTCCAAAAATAACCTTTCTGACATTTCTACAGAATCCAAAGATATGTGACAGTGGAATCGCACATGAAAACGCTCTTCTGTTATCTTTAAAATTGATTTACGTGCTGTAAATCCTAAGTCGAAATTTGGATTAGCACTGTACAATAACGGAAATGCAGCACCAGGCCGGGGTACCATTCCAGCTGGTTGTGGATCGGATGCAGTATCCTGTGGCGTTTGTATTAAGTTATACTGTCTGTTATCAGGGTGATCAGAAGTATCCTTTGCAAACATCATTGATGGACCAGCAGATCTTGAATAATCGTCGCTGTATCTCGCAAGACCAAGTATTGTTGTAGCAACGTCAACGTCTTTCTGAATTGATTCAATATTTTTTCCGTCAATCATGTATGTAGCGCTATCAAATAACGCCATAATACCATTATTAACAAAACCAACCCTAATATCGGTTCCATATGCTACTGGTGCTGCAGGAGCAACGTTATTTAAAATTTCACCTTCTACTTCAATAAATGCTTCAGCGGGTAAGAAATACCTACTTGTATCTTGAACCTGAAGTTCAATCCTTCCACGCTGATCTGGAATTCGAGCGTCATAAGAATAATATTGATAATCACGCACAGACTCATCTTTGAGTACTGGTGCATCCATGTCAAACGCTGGATCAGATATACGTTTGAACATCTTTATTATAATTATTATCGTCTAAAACGAAGACCACTTCGAGAAGTCAGACCACTTCCTGCTATCAGACTAGCGGTTATATTTTTTTCTTTTTCTGATAATGGTACATCAGCCAACTCTGCTAGTTTTTGATTAGCAGCTTGATTTATTATTTTACTAATATTTGCAGGCATTACTTCAGTGCTAGGAAATTTTACAGGTTGAGGTCGGACCGCAGGTCTGCGTATTAATCGTGCTAGTCTATCCTTGATCGCTGAAAACGCTTTACTAGCGAGATTACCAACAGCACCAATGCCTTTTTCACGAACAACATCAATAGCTTTCATCCCCAGTTGCTTTGCAATCGGTATTGCTTTTGGGGCTATCCTTCTAAACAGACCCTGAACAATATCGCCTAGTCCATCTCCGTAGGTTGTTTTGTATACTGGTAATAGTGAGTTTATTACCCTGACCATGGTTGGTCCACGTTGATTACTATATACGATCATTTTATTATAGTAGCTGTTATTTAATTACATACTCAGTCACTATAGTAATCATCGGCAATTTCATTAATGAAGGATCGATATACATTAATATCCATAATTCCACCTGTAAATAATCGTTGACAAATATCAGCTGCTTCATTAATTATCTCTGTAGAATTATTACCAGCTCGTTTTCCTCCAATGAGGATTTCTAGTCGATCAACATCAGCAAGGACGTTATTGGGACAAGTAATAAGGCCACTTCCTAAACCACTTCCAGTTGCGCCAGGATCTTGATATTCTTCCTCTGTTGTTCTAACTGGTTGTCGTTGTCGTTGTCGTGGTGATTGAAATCGTTTCATCATTTCTTGAAATTGTTGTTCTTGTTGCGGTGATGGTTGTTCTCGTTGTTGTGGTGACTTTTGTGGTTGTGGATAATCACTTCGTGATTGCTCAAATGGTTTTGGTGCTTTTTGTTGTTGTTCTCGTCGTTGTTGTCGTTGTAGCTCTCGTTGCTGTAGTTGTTGTTGTAGTGATGATGGTGATGATGGTGATAATCGTTTACTTTGTTCAACCTCTTCTATATATTTATTTACAGTCTCATCAAATCTGTTAAAACTTCTAATATCTTCATTAGATCTGATTTCTGGAATACCAGTAGAGATGCAATATACATCCTTAATCCAATTAGCAGAGCTTAGAGATTTAATATATTCTGGTTTTACATATTTTTGTCTTTCATAATATCCAAACGCGGCAATATCAAATAATTGGGTTGGGTCCCTGATAGCAGCAATACCTTCAGGCGTAAATTTATCCATTATCTTAGTTCTGGTTCTTGGTGGTTGTGGTACTTGTGGTGGTGGTTGTGGTGGTGGTTGAGCTGCTTGAATACGACCAGCAATATCAACAGGCAATGTTTCAAGAGCTCTCTGTGTTGCCTCAGCTGCTGTAACAATTTTCTTTGTTGGTTCGACAATCGGCTTAAATAACTGTTCTGCACCTTCTGCAAATTCAACCTGAGACTCTTGACGAGATTGTAGTTGTTGCTTGAATAAATCACGGACGGGTAAATATTTTCTAATTGCCTGTAGTCGCTCTCGAGCTAATCTAGCTGAATGTGGTTCTCCAATATTCATTTAATAATAATATTTATACTGGTTGTTTAATTTATAGCAGCAGAGAAGGTGGACGACAAAAATTGAGTGACCCGGTGCTGATATACTCGGAGGGTACCATAATACTGGAGACCAATTAGAGAAAATCTCATCGATAGAACCGTTAAATTGCAAAAATAAGGGCTCAGAAAAGTTGTAGGGTCCACCCTCTCTGCTGCTGGGTCAACTCATTTTGATGTGAAAATCAGCAAGCAGGGTCAACTCATTGAAATGAAAAGATCAGCTAGCAAGGTCAACTCATTTAACGTAAAGATCAGCAAGCAAATTAAACTCATGTTATGTATATCTGTATTTTTTGTAACTTCTGGTACATGATTTTTATTTTAATTTCATAATTTTTATTCATAGTTGTAAAACTGTATAGAATGTCTATTGTTATAAATTAATAGTGACATCCCTCCCACATTTTTCATTTATCACTTTAATAATTAAATTGTTTCTTAAGTTTTATATATATACATTTGGTAATTTTTGGTACGTGATTTTATGTCATTTTCACAATTTTTATTCATGGTTTTAAAACTGTATAGAATATCTTTTGCTAAAAATTATACGTGACCTGAAATTGTGCAGGATCTATATATAGATGTTTACGTACGTGTTGAAAATTAGTAAAATTAATCGTAATAATAAGACTTAAAATGGCGATTATGGCGTAGTTTCTCAGTGACTGATGGGATAAAGAAGTTTCGATAATAATTCTGTGGTTTCCCGTTGGTTGCGTGAGGTCACCTGAATATGCCTAGTTCGTCAAAAATCAATAGTGCATGATGATGTCTCGTTCGGCTATTGAGAAGTATAGTCGCAATATACGGTGTAAATAAGGAGAAAGTTAGGCTATTAGATTCATTCTGAATTCTGGAGTCATTCACACTTTTTGTGCTCCTGATGAAAGTCTGCAGACGAGTTTTATGTTGTACTTAGATATTTGTCAGGAGGAAGAACATATGTTTGGACTGTTCGGTGGTGATAGAATGTGCGCATTATATGGACTATAATATTATTCTGGAATTGTTATAAATTATTCGAAAGAATTTTGGACAACGCCATATTGACAACGTCACGGTTTTTTGGAGGACCAGTATATTTCCAGTATTGAAAATTATAAGGGACTTTTCATTTGTTTAGGACTTTCATTGACCTTTATAAAGACTCTTTTGGATTTACTTCATTATACTGTAAGTTCCTCTCACATTTTTCATTTATCAATTTATTGATTAAATTTTTTGTTACGTTTTACAAAACATGCTAGTTTTGCTTCTTTTCTGTTACTTAAGTTTGTGATCATAGAGTCGTAAAATTCATTTAATATGAAGATTAGCAAGCAACGTGAACTCACTGGATGTGAACATCATCAATTAAGGTCAACTCATTTAATGTGAAGATTAGCAAGCAAGGTCAACTCATTGAAATATGAAGATCAGCAAGGAAGGTCAACTCATTTAATGTGAAGATCAGCAAGCAGGATCAACTCATTGAATTGGGAAAATCAGCTAGCAAGGTCAACTCATTCAATGCAAGAAATGTCCCTGTGTTAGACATCACTATAAACTACCACACCACAGTATATGACTGAAAAATTGTTAAAGCTACGTTAAAAATCCGAATTACACACACACACACACACACATAGTGATGTCTAGCACTGGGACATTAAGCCGCAGACCTGTGGCATCATTACCCACCATGTTACATTATCATGTCACCAGGCCGACCAGTTCTAAAACTAATCTCCTAATGCTGAGGACCAAGTGAAGCAGCTGCTAGTACCATTTCTATGTCTTTGGTATGACTCGACTGGGGTTGAACCCGCGACCCCCGCTTCCGAGGTGGACACTTTAACTACTTAGGTCACCAGAGCGGTCGGTTTGGGATGGTGATGAATGGTCTAGTTACGTATTTAAGTGACAGTTTTTAGACTGGTTTGGGATGCTGTTTTGAGTGTGCTACTTATGTGTCTAAGGATCGCTATAGACTGGAAAGTCATGATGACGAGTGACTTAGTTATTTGTCTAAGGACAGTTTATAGACTGGAATGGCATGATGACGAGTGGCCTAGTTGTGTGTGTAAGGACGGTTTTTATACAGGTTTAGGATAAGAAAAATGGCATACATACATACATTCATACATACATACATACATACATACATACATACATACATACATACATACATATATGCAACGCGACAGAAATTTCGTTATTGTAATATCAAAGGAAACCCTTCTTTTTGTTGTTGTGGGTTTAGCGTCATTTTTCAGCACACGACAGGTTATACATGACGGCCAGAATAATTGGTGGAGGAAGAACCAGGGAAAGGCCCGGTAAGAACCATCGACTAGCAGAAAGCTACTAGAAAGCTTTTTCACACACCCACATTGGACGAATAATCATTCATTAACACTGAACTCAAAACATTCATCTTCATCCTTTCCACTTTTGAAAACTTCACTCATTCTTCATTGTGGGGGATTCTTCTGCTTTGATATCTTGCTGTGCTTATTATTATGTCATGTGAATAAGCCCCGAAACGTGCCAACCAATTTCTTTTCTTTTCATTTATTAGTGCATGTAAATAACTAGAAACCAAAATTCTCTTTAACAGAGCTTAAAAATGCTGTTTTCAGGGAAGGAATGAAATTTGATTTTTACAGAGTTATTAAAACATCTCATGTTCAATGATTAAAACTTGACAAAGAGTATTTCGTCTATGTACAGTTTGCAAGGACAAGTCTTTATTCCATGAATATTTACTAGGACGAGTCTTTCTTCCATTTACGGTGATAAAGACGAATAAATATTACAATGAAGACTTTAAGATTATACGTCCCTGTTTAAATTTTATTCATTCAAGGTTTATTCTTCGTGTATTGGTTTATGTAAGGGCTTTCTTGCAATGCATTTGTCAAAAACTTTATTTTCTGACAGTAAACTTGTGAACGACAAGACAAAAAATTTTTAAAGATGTCGATATAAAAGAATTCATAATTTCACAGTTGAAAAACACACCTCTTTCTGTCTGTATCTTGTTTTAAATCAGCTACCCTTGAGAGACACGTGTCTTTTAATGACCGTACAACTTTTAAATTAGATGGCCTAGGGAGACCTTAGGTTTTTATGATTATTACTCTGAATTGGTCAGCAAAGGATAAACGTTTTTAGATTGTTCCATTCCCTGTGGATGCAGAGGCAAATAATATTCTGTAGTATTTTATTGTTAAAAACGGACCCTACATTTTCGTTAAAATTTGTCTTACGATTAGGCTGTGTAAGGGTTTTCCATATTAGTCCGTGTCAGGGTTTTTCATGTTGGTCCCGTGTAAGGTTTTTCAGTATTAGTCCAGTGTCAGGATTTTCCATATAGTCCTGTGTAAGGGTTTCCATTTTAGAATCATGTATAGGTTTTCCATATTAGTCCTGTGTACGGGTTTTCCATGTTAGTCCCGTGTAAGGATTTTCCATATTAGTCGATTGTAAGGGTTTTCAATATGAGTCAGTTTAAGGATTTTCCATGTTAGTCCAGTGTAAGGGTTTTCCATATTAGTCCAGTGAAAATAATTTCCATATCAGTCCTGTATAAGGGTTTCCATTTTAGAATCGTGTAAAGGTTTTCCATATTAGTCCGTATACGGGTCTTCCATAGTAATCCCATGTAAGAGTTTTCCGTATTAGTCCTTTGTAAGGGTTTTCAATCTTAGTTCCGTGAAAGGGTTTTCAATATTAGTCCTGTCTAAGGGTTTTGTATATTTTTGTCCTGCGTAAGGGTTTTCTGTATTATTCATGTGTAAGGGTTTTCCATATTAGTCCCGTGTAAGGGTTTTCCATATTTGTCCTGTGTAATGATTTTCATATTAGTCCTGTGTAAAAGTTTTCCATATTAGTTGTGTAACGTCTTCCATAATAGTCCTGTGTAAGGCTTTCAATATTAGTACTGCGTAAAGGTTTCCATGTTAGTCCCGTGTAAGTGTTTTCTGTAATTGTCCTGTGTAAGGGTTTTCTGTATTATTCCTGTGCAAGGGTTTTCCATATTAGTTGGTGTAAGGGTTTTCCATATTTCTCCTGTGTAGGGGTTATCCATATTATTCCTGTGTAACGGTTTTCCATATTAGTTGGTGTAAAGATTTTCCATATAAATCCTGTGTAAGGGTTTTCCGTATTATTCCCATGCAAGGGTTTTCCATATTAATCCCGTGTAAGGGTTTTACTTATCAGTTCTGTTTAAAGGTTTTCCATATTAGTTAAGTGTAAGACTTTCCATATTAGTCCTGCGTAAAGGTTTCCATATTAGTCCTAGTCAAGGCTTTTCCATGCTAGTTTGTGTAAGGGTTTTCCATATTAATCATGTGTAAGGGTTGTCCACGTTAGTCCTGCGTTGTGTAAGGTTTTTCGTATTAGTCTCGTGTAAGGCTTATCCATATTAGTCTATTCAGATACTTTGAATTTAGCAAGTCGTATCATCAACAATTATTGCAGATCAGATATTAATGACTCATTTTCCAACCCTATCTGGTGTAATTGTGATTTTCTGAAATATTCCGATACAAATATAATGAGCAAGAAACATGATTTGACCAACAAAGAAATAAATGAAATAAAAGCAGCCCGTGGCAAAATGAAAGTATCTGATATTATTAGCAAATACAAGATGGGTGCATCAAATATGTATAGAATATGGGATGAATCAAAAGAAGAAACCGCTATTTGTGAAAATGTCAGGTTCTTCAAGATGAGTTAAATGAGTTGCGCGAAAACAACAAAACGATATCAATAAAATATGAGTTGCCCTTGTAAAAGAGCTTGATATCCTCCTAGAGCAAAATAATAATGTTAAAAAATTAGAGCAAGAAAATAACGAAAATCTGTTAATGATTGATAGCTATAAGAAACAGAATAATTGCCTGTCAGGTCAGCTGAACGAGCGTGAAAAACAAATAAAATTAATGAAAAAATCACAATCACAATTACACCAGATAGGGTTGGAAAATGAGTAATTAATATCTGATCTGCAACAAGCTCGGTCGGAAATTAATGCGTTTAAGATAATTGTTGATGATCTGAAAATCAAAATAGAACAAGAAAAAAACGAAAACAAATTACATAATACTAATAAATCTGAACAAATAAAAATTATAAAACAACTTGAAGCAGAAAATAATCATATTATTATGTTGCATAAAAGACTCATATACGATTATAACAATTTGACTGATATTCGAGATAAACTCGTTAACGAAAAATTTTTATTGGAAAAACAGTTGCGCAAAACAGAGCGACATTGTAAGAAACGTAAAGAAGAATTTATGAAAGAGGCCGAAGAAATACTTGGTATATCATGCTACCTGTTCCAGATTGTTTCATTGTTTCTGATTTATAATAATATTTTCATTGTTTCAGATTTATAATAATATTTTCATTGTTTCTGATTTATAATAATATTTTCATTGTTTCAGATTTATAATAATAATATTTTCATTGTTTCAGATTTATAAGAATAATATTTTCATTGTTTCAGATTTATAATAATATTTTCATTGTTTCAGATTTATAACAATAATATTTTCATTGTTTCAGATTTATAATAATAATATTTGCATTGTTTCTGATTTATAATAATATTTTCATTATTTCAGAGGTTGACCATAACAGTTTATTATTTCTTTTTAGGCCGACCTCGTCCAACTTTTACATTTTCATTGTTGCTATTGTTTTCATTGTAAAGTGCAGCTTTTATTTTAATTTCTTTTTGTGTCATTGGCCGACCTAGTTTCTTTTCAATTTCATCATTGGTTAAACTTAACGTTGCATTCTTGGCGTTAATTTTTTTGAAAACTCATCGACGATCTTAACAAGCGAGAACATCGTTAAATCAGATTTTTTTCCAACATGTGCTGTAATTTTATTACAAATTTTGTTACAAATAACACTAAAAGTAATTATTGATTCGATTGGTGGAATGTAGTATAATTCGGCATTTGGTCCGTTTATCTTTGCGTCGCTAAAATAATTTCCGTTGCTGTTGCTGCCAATCAGATTTAACGCTATGAGATCATTCAACGATGCCATTTATTATTTTTTATTGTTAGATAAAATTTAAGTTTTATTTAGAAACTCATCTGCGCTTGGCGGTGATAATTTACGATAATAATATCTTGATGATCGTTTATTGTAATATGCAACTGTTGATCTAAAGTTTCGCCCACCACAGTCCTGACAAATCTGACTTTTGCCTCGCACGCCAACTCCGCATCGCAGACACGGTTTTGGCCCAGTTGATTTTGTTCGCAGCACATATTGCTTATGTAACCGACAATAGTTTTCGTCATAACAACTTTTGCCACATACTTTAGTTGAACCTTGTGTAAGAAACTTGCAATTGTTTAGCCCGATCGGAAAAGGCATTGTTATAGTATATCCTAGACAAATTTTAAATTCAAATATTCGAATTAGATTAATTTTGTCTAAAACTATAATATAAAATGTCAGCGACGAAGACAACACGTCATGAAAAAGTTAGCAAGGTGATGACCGAGTATGAAAAAACTACTGGAAAAACAGCAAAATATCCTAAATCTAATGTTGATTTAGATCGTTTGTTGAATGAAATTTATGAACTAAAGATTGCCAAGCAAAAAATCCTGTTCGTACCAGTTCTCGAAGAAATAAAACATCATCGTGGCTTACAAAGAAAAACTAAACTTACCCGATACGAAACGGTAAGAAAAACTTCTGGACGAGTATAAATCGATAACCGAAAAAATTGTTAAATATCCTCGATCAAATGCTGAGCTTGAGAAACTAAAAAACGATTTTAAAAATGAACTCAAAATAATATTAATTGATTCATCGTTCGAAGGTTTTAATAAACATATAAAATTGAAGTTTTAAAACCTCTCAATGAAGTACTTGGTCACGCAATAAAATATATTTTACAAAACGAACCTCGGATAAAAGTGATTGTACAACTACAGGTTTTATTTCGTCATGCAGTTGACAATGAAAAATTTGCTGACCCGTTCTTGAAAATAAATCCCCTTGTTGTATTCGTCAAAAACAATATTGATTTTCTCGTTGATAAGATAATGCAACAATTTCAGAAACTTATGGATGAGTATACGTCATCGAGATCTGGTTTGAGTTTTGTTAATAATTTGCAGCTCTTGATACATACTCACAAGTACAATCCAATCAGAGCTGGAGCGCTTGTAGAATTACCGCCGGTCATTAAAAACTCACAGTGCTGCGTCAACGTTGTTAGTGACGACGATAAATGTATTATGTGGTCGCTGCTGGCCGCGTTTTTTTCCGGTTAACAAAGACCCGAACAGAACTTATAAATGCGAACAACATATTTCAAAATTAAATTTATCTGGAATAATATTCCCAACGACGCTATTGCAGATTGACAAAATTGAAAAAAATAATAAAACTTTGTTACCTGGTGCACCAAAAATAAAATCTGGCGGTTTAGCGATCATAAAAAGAAATTTGTTATTCCTTTTACAATGACATACAATTCTGAGTCAATACAAGTGCCGGACAGCAACGAAATTCGCACAGCTGGAGATCGTTTGACAATACATTCTCATGCGCATGCTGCCGTCGCAGTCGCATACAAAGTTACTTGCGTTGTTAATCCAAGTTTATCATTGCCAGTCAAATTGTATCGCAGAACAAATAACGATGACGAAGATGCCACTATTTGGTTGATAAAATGTTAATTTGACGAAGCAGAAAAAATAAATGACAGGTTATGCAAAACAACACCAATGTTGCCGCTAACACCCGAGGAAGAAAATAAACATAACTCAGCAACACACTGTCATATTTACGAGGCACCATTTGTACTTGGCGATAAAGTACACGATCACTGTCATCTAACCGGCCAATATCGTGGCGCGGCCCATAACCATTGTAATTTAAAATTTCATTCAACGTTTATTCCTTGTATCGCCCATAACTTCTCCGAGCACTTGGCCATGTTGATATTGTGAATCTATGTCAACGTCGTAAAATAAACGGAATTCCAAACAACAAAGAAAAGTTTATGTCGCTGACAATCGGTCCTCTGCGATTTATCGACAGTATGCAATTTATGGCTAGTTCGTAAACATACGTTAGCAGATAATTGTAAAGAATTTCCGTCGCTGAAAAATGATTTTATTGACAACGTTGGTTTGATGAACAGCAAAGGTATTTCTCCATATGAATATATTGATAATTTTGAAAAAGTCAATGAAACGTCGCTACGTGACAAGAAACAGTTTTACTCGTCGTTGAATAATTCGAATATAACTGACGCCGAATACAAACATGCACTTGATGTCTGGGATAAATTCAGTTGCAGGATATTTGGGGATTATTTATATTTTTGTTAATTTCCGCTGCACCAGTATAAACAAGTACAACCTTGATCCGGCTTGGTACTTTTCATCGCCGGGGCTGTCATGGGATACTTTTTTTATGTTAACACACGCACAAGTTGAGTTAATAACGGACGGTAATATTGATAAATATCATTTTATTGAAAAAGGTATCAGAGGTGAAATTAGCGTTATATCAAAGAAATATGCGCGCGCCAACAACAAGTACATGAAAGAATTTAACAGCGACAAGAAATCGTTGTTCATACTCTATCTTGACAAAAACAGTTTGTACAGTTGGGCAATGTCACAGTCGATGCCATACGCTTGTGATAATTGGGTAACTATAAGCGATTTCTTCACCGATACAAATAATCTGACCAAAGATCTTTCTGACGCGAGTTATTCATATTTTGTCGAAGTTGATGTTGATTATCCTAGCTCGTTACATGATCGTCATAATGACTATCCGCTCTTGCCAGAAAAAAAATTATTATACCAGATTCATTATTGTCAGGTGAACAATTAAGTCATCGGCAAGGTAAACCGTGCTCAGTTGAAGAACTTGTGCCGAATTTACTTAATACGCGAAATTACGTTTGTCATTATCGGAATTTAAGACAAGCAGTTGAACATGGGCTAGTCGTACAAAAAGTCCATCGTGTGTTGCATGTCAAGCAATCTCGGTGGATAGCAGATTATATCAAGTGTAATAACGACAGCAGGACCATAGCAACATCCGATTTTGAAAAGGATTTCTTCAAGCTCATCAACAACTCATTATTTGGCAAAACCATGGAAAATATCAGGAATCGCGTGAATATTGAAATTGCAAATTGTGCTAAACGTTGTGAGAAGTTAGTTGCCTCAGAAAAGTTTGCATGTATTGTACCAATTTGGGAAAACCTCAACATGATATTGAAACGAAAAACTAATTTAGTGCTTGATAAGTCAATATTTGTTGGTGTGTCAGTGTTGGAAATCTCCAAGTGTCTCATGTTTGATTTTCACTATGATTTTGTCAAGCGAGTTTGGCCTGATTCTAATTTGTTATTTACTGACACTGACTCACTTGTTTATGAAATATTTGCCGACGACGTTTATCAGGAAGTTTATGATCATCGTGAATTTTTTGATCTTTCTGATGTTGCCGAAGATAATCGATTTCATGATCCAACTAACAAAAAAGTAATGGGGTTAATGAAAGATGAATTTAATTTTAATGTTGTAACAGAATTTGTCGGACTTCGAAGTAAAATGTACTCGCTGATAACAGCTTCTGGCAAAGAAACAAAAACATTAAAGGAAGTTAAAAAGTCGGTTGTTAAGAATAATATCACATATGCTGATTATCTCTCTGTGCTATCAAATAGTAAAAAACATACCGGAACAATGACAACTATCAGAACTTATAATCATAGCGTGACCACAGATAAAGTTGTCAAACAAGGACTAAAAAATTTTGATGATAAACGATATTGCATCGACGGCATAAATACACTAGCGATAGGTCGTTGTAAATGTAAAAATAACACCTGCTGATATGAAAAATGGCATCATGCTAGATAGAGTTTCAGTTTGACTTAAGCAACCTTGTAAAATATGGAAATAAAAAATTACGCGCTCATAGCCAAGCGTTAAAATCAGGAAAAAATATTTGCTAGATTAAAATAGTTAAGTTTTAGATTTTAAAAATAACACTTGCTGATATGGAAAATGGTATCATGCTAGATAGAGCTTTCAGTTTGACTTAAGCAACCTTGTAAAATATGGAAATTAAAAATTACGTGCTCATAGCCAAGCGTTAAAATCAGGAAATGACGCTTGCTAGAGTAAAATAGTTAAGTTTTAGATTTTAAACTGAACACTTTTATAAAAATTTAAATTTAGAACCTTCAGTTAACAAAAAACAAGTATATTATTTTGATTTATAGCAGTATAGTAAAAGGGGGTTATGAGCGTTATAAGTACAAAAATTGTTTTCTTGAGGTCAAATACTAATTTTAAAGCTTGTAAAATAGTTTTAAGTATGGTATGGAAAAGTATGCAAAATAAAAATGAACCCCGATCATCAATTTTTTTCAAGGGTGGGACGATTTATTTTTCTTCGTAGAAGCTTCAAATTGCGGAAAAAAACGGGTTTTACGATGAAAAAGCATTCATGGGTATAGAAACGCGCCCATAACCCCCTGTTACTATACTACTTATATTACATTTATATGAATATAATACATTTTTGTTATTATAATACCTGTATGTCAGTATGTTATCTGTATATCAGTATTTTACCTGTATGTCAATATATTGCCTTTGTATCGGTATATCACCTGTATGTGAGTATGTTACCTGTATGTCAGTATATTACCTGTATGCCAATATACTACACCATGTCAGTATATCACAGTATGTCGGTGTGTTAGCCTATATTAGTATACTACCTGTAAGTCAGTACATCACGCTATGTCAGTGTATTTACATGTATGGCAGTATATGATATGCATGCGAATATGTTACAAATATGTAAGTGTATTACTTGTGTGCAATTTTAGATATTTCCAATACACGTTTTAGAGTGTGGTTGCTCTTAACCAACGATTTTTTCAGTAGATAACCCTCAAAGAAAACTCACAAGTTCTCGCAGGATTTATCTTCACCTGACGAACCATGGACATGCACACGGGAAATGTAAAAAGGGTCTATTCTTGTGACCTTATCACCCCTATCTCATTATTGACTTCATTATTATTATTAGTATTATTATTATTATTATTATTATTATTATTATTAATGGTAGTAGTATTAGTACTAATAGTAGTAGTAGTAGTAGCAGTAGTAGCAGTAGTAGTGTATTATGGTAAGTTCTTGCAGTGGTAGTAGCTTAGTAGGGTAAGTAATAGTAGTAGTGGTAGTGGTAGTAGTAGTAGTAGTAGTAATGTAGTTGTAGTGCAGGGTATTGTTGTTGTTGTTGTTGTTGTTGAGGATTTAATGACATTTGTCAGCACTGGATAGGCTATACATGGCGATCAGAGTAAAACTGCTGGAGAAAGAACACGGAAATCCCGGTAAGAACCACCAACCAACGCCCAGCTACTGGCAAGCTTTCTCACATACCCACATTGGCCGAGCCCGAGACTCAAGTATACGCGAGCAAAGGTAAGATGGCAGTGATGTGTAAAGGCGAGTGCGTTACACCACTCGTCCACACGTGACTCCAGTGGGGTAAGTAGTAGTAGTAATAGTAGTGTAATAGGGTTAGTAGTAGTAGGGTACTATAGTGTTAGTCATATAGGTCATGTAGGCGTTCATTACCGACTATTTCGCTAATGGGGGTAATTTTGTAGAATTTAATTGCATATAACTTCAAACTACGATTATCCACTTTAGTTCGATCCTGAAACATCCATATTTCTTTGAAGATTATTATTTATGCACCCCCGAGAAATGCATAAGGCAAAATGCGTGGACATTTTTGGACTAGGTCAGCCTGAAGGTGCGATCGAGTAAAAGCCCAGACTGAATATCCCACGCTGTGATATCGCAATGAAAGTTACGCTTTCTCACAAACCCGCATTGGCAAAGTATGAGGCTAGAGCCCACTCAAAGGTGAGATGGCAGTGGTTGGTAAAGGCTAGCGCTTTAGACCACTAATATTAAATTTTAGAAGAAACAATTAATATTTAATTTATTGTGAGTAAATGCTCCTACATGACCATATTGAAATACTCTTTAGGTGTATTAGTAGTAGCAATGGCGTCACTGGGGCGGGCGGTGCGGAGGGGGGAGGGGGTGCGGACCGCACCTGGTGACACCATCAGAGGGGGTGACAACAAAATGACTGTCTATAAAATGTTTGAATTTTTGTGCAGGAAGGAGGTCTATGGGGGTGACACCATGAGTTACCGCACTGGGTGACACCAACCCTAGTGATGCCACTGAGTAGTAGTAGCAGTAGTAGTAGTAGTAGTAGTAGTAGTAACAGTGGTAGTCCTTAAGAATTGTAATAGCAGCTGTATTTGTGTAGCACAGCAAGTAGTATTGGTAGTGGTAGTAGACGGAGTTGTAGTATTGATAGTATAGAGGTAGCATTAGTGCTAGAAGCATCAGGTGCGAATTAGAAGCAGTAGCAGCAATAGCAGCATTAGTAGTAGCAGTAGGATAAGTAATAGTAGTATATTAGGGTAGGTAATTGTATTAGTAGTGTAGCATGGTAAGTAGTAGTGTAGTGGTGGTGGTAGTAGTAGTAGAGGGAGATGTACTCTTAGTAGTGTAAAGATTGCAGTAGTTTTAAAAGCGGCTGGTGCGTATGATCGTCGTCGTCGTTATTAATTTCATTATTAGTTTTCTTCCTATTTTATAAACCCCGATATTTTCGTAGAAAAAGAGAAAATTATGTGATGCTTTCTGTCCGGACGCGCATGCGTTCCTGGTAACGTAAGCAATATCAAGCAACTTCTCTTGCATATATCAAGATAGAGACTTCAGTCCTTGATGTATATGGATAAAACTCAGGAAAAGAAATTCAGGGTTATCAAAGTTGACTAATGTTATTTATTTTTTATACTTGAATGTCTTTTTTGTGCAATAAAAGATTTATTCGTAACGCTATTCAAATCTTAGACCCGTTTTCACGTACAATTACAGAAACAGTATTTGGAGGCATTTTATGGAAAAAAAATTCTTCATACCAAAAGAACCTCACAACAATCTAATCAAACTTAATCCGTTAACTCATCTTTACAGGCACACCACAGTGGCTTAGATAGTAGGTCAGTTTAGCCTTCTTGCTTTGTGTCCATGTTTTCATTTTAATTTTCAAGTTGCATCTCTAACACTGTCTCTCACTCATGTCAAACTTTACATTTGGACACTGTACAATGTATTAAAGAGTAGGTCACTGTGGCAGCCATTTTACGGTTGTTTGATATCACTGAAACGGGGTTTACTTGACCTCTTCCAACACTGTCAGCTTTTGTACTCTTGATAGTTACATTTTGACGCACCTAAAATACGTTGTATATTGCAGTAACCAAGAGTTGGTTCGAGTCAACTTATTTTTCTATTCTTTAGATCTTTCAACTGATATCCATTTGAACTCTCATTGCCAAAATGTTCACTATCAGTGACCAACATTATGCAACGTCCACTCTTCACTGTCAGTGACAAATCAACACCATGCTACCTACGCTCTTCACTATCAGTGACCATTGACATCATGCAGCCTCCACTCTTCTCTGTCAATGACCAATGACGTCATTCACCTCCACTCTTCACTGTCAGTGACCGGAGGGGTAGCGAGGACATATGGCGCCCACGGCAAGAACTAAAATTGCGCCCCTATCAATATGGCGTCCCACGGCAAGAACTAAAATTGCGCCCCTATCAAAGCTTTGAAAGTATAAAAAAAAACTTTGTTCCGCTCACCGATTTTGCGCCCCCCCCCCCTTTCAAGTGGCGCCCACGGCACGTGCGGTGTCTTGCCACACCCTCGCTAAGCCTCTGTCAGTGACCAATGACATCGTGCAGCCTCTTGTCTTCACTGTCAGTGACCAATGACATCATGCAGCCTTCACTCTTCACTATCAGTGACCGATGACATCATGCAACATCCACTCTTCACTGTCAGTGACCAATAACGTAATTCACCTCCACTATTCACTGTCAGTGACCAATGACATCATGCAACTTACACTCATTTCGGCTGTTGAAACGTATGGTAGTGTAGATAGAATTTACACTAAAGTACAGATGGCGAGGGTATTTGTGCCTTGAGAACCAACACGTTAAATCTTCGTAGTGTATTGTGATGGAAGTAAACAGTTTCTTTGATCAATACAGGGAAAAGCTCTGTCCAGTAAGTCAAGTATAGTTAGCACCCCAATATCATGCATGTAAGATAAACTATTTATACAACGCATAGGATTTAAAAAAAAAAAAATCCACGGATATGATTGTATAAACTGAAACAAGGAATTCCCACTTTCCTTGTTAAATGCATCCATGCATTGGTGTATGATTTTTCTTTCATTCTTTATTTATTCTTTGTTTGGGAAAGTGAAATGGAAACAATGTTGTTTTGAATTCATACACATTAAAAGATATTAATATTACGGCGATTAAATTATTTTGTTCGTTTGTTTTTTTTTTTTTTTAAAGATGTTTTGATAGCAATTCAGTGATAAGGAAGTCATAACCTGAATGTCTTATTTTACTCTAAAAAATTTGCTTCTGAACACATTTAGCTAACTAACTTTATGATTGTTACATCGACATACAAACCGCGGATTACTTGTACGAACGGCGCGCATTCCGTGATGTTACCAAAATAGTGTCGGCAAAAGGACTATTTGTTCATTTAGTTTTCAATGGGTTTTTTTAAATTTTTTTTATCGATGTCTACTATTAATGTCGGTATGTGAAAGAATTATCCCAATATTTACTATGAAACCTTGTTGAAAAAATAACATATCCCGTCAGATGGTTGAGGCTAATATTCTTAAGGATCAAGCGTGTGCAGCTTTTAGCCAATTTTGTTATGTAAAATGCAGGTAAATACATAAGAAACGAAACCTGGATTTGCTTTTATTTTTAACATTGTCCGACGCTAGTATAACTTCAAGAAGTTTCATTGATATCTTTTTGCCATGTTTCAAATGATATGTCATGTGGTGAAAGGTGAATAATATGCTGCTTATTGCTAGTGCTTTGTTGTTTATTGACATGAGCTTGATCTTTGTTCAAACTGATCTCTGTATAGATTATTTTTCTATGCATATCAGAGGCTGATTCAGAAATATCGACCCCCTCGGAAGCACTGTATTTTAAGCCTTTTTAGGGCATAATTTCATTCATCTAATTATACAATAAAGCTTACTCTTGGAACCGTTGCGTTTGTTTCACGCATGAATACATACATACATACATGCATGGGGGCCCCGAGTGGCCGAGTGGTCTAAAGCGCTCACCGTTACGGATCACTGCCATCTCACCTCTGTCTGCGTGAGTTCGAGTCTCAGGTTCGGCTAACGTGGGCACGTGAGAAAGCCTGCCAGTAGCTTCTCGTGGATCGGTGGTTCTTCCCGGGATTTTCCAGGGTTCTTCCTCCACCAATTATTCTGGCCGCCATGTATAGCCTATCTTGTGCTGAAAAATGGCGTTAAACTCCGCAACAATAACAACAACAACATACATGCATGCATACATGCATAAATTACACGCATATATGCATGAATGCATACGAAACATTATATTGGATCATTAATTAGGGGACATAGAGACAGAGAGACAGATTTTATATCCTAATGAATTTTTTAATTGAAGTTTAAGTAGATATACTCATCCACTATTTCTAACACTAAAATGGTGTTTTGATTGAGCACAATCTGCGCCATCAATACTCCAATCCAATTGTACCATGAGTAACTGTAAATTGTACCATCAATACTCCAATCCACTTGTATCATGGGTAGCTGTAACTTGTACCATCTCAAACATCTACCCATAATATCATGGGTAGATGTAGCCTGTACCATCAATACTCCAATCCAACTGTATCATGCGTAACACAAACCTGGGCCATTAATACTCTATTCCAACTGAATCATGGGTAACTGTAGCCTATACCATCAATACTCCAGTCCAGTTGTATCATGGGTATCTGTAATCTGGGCCATCAATACTCCAGTCTGATTGTATCGTAGGTAATCGTAACCCGGTCCTTCAACACTTTAACCCAATTGTTGCACGGGTAACTGTAGCTTGGTCATCAATATCTAGTCTAACTGAAATCATGGGTAACTGCATTGTGCAATGACATCTCCTTAAAACTGTCATCACCTAAGAGTTTGTACAAGATTCTGACACATAGATAGCTGTAATAGGCGTAGTAATGATGTGAACTATCTTCGCTTTTTTACGCCGCAATTAATCAAACACTCACTATCTCCTTTTTTAAAGAACAACAATAATAGCAACAATATCAAAACTACGATTGCCATTTAAAGTAATAAATTGCATGACCATTCCGTGGACAAAGACAAACCCTTAAAGAAAATGGATCAAGGAAATAAAATTCTAAATTTCATTTGTTTAATTTATAGGTAGATGATCATTGAGAATTTATGCTAATTCAACCAATGTCACTTTACCTGAATTATTTGTTTCCTCTGTACACGTAATGTCACTTACTTTTCAGGTTAGGAGTAAAATGGGATAAAACGTGAAATATCCAATTAGTCTAAACGTTATTTCTTTTAAAATTGTTGCATATTTCTCGGAGCAAAATGCAGTTGCATCTTAACAACCATGTGACTAATGCCAATTGCTTGAAACACCAAACTCCTATTTGCCTTTCAATAATGTGATTTGTTCTGTTTCTTTCTGCATTCAGAGCCTAAGAGTTAAAGCACATTTGCCCTCAGACCCGCTTAATCCTCGGGAATGGAAAGGGACGAAGAGAAACATATACCTCTAGTCAACACTTGAGAAAACGAACTCCTGCCCTAAGAACACAATTCTTATTTTTTAAGCTCTTTTCTCCACAAACGGAAGTGTTTTCAGATTCGTTTCGGGGTAAATAACTTATGAATTTATAGATTTGGGGATTAAAATTCGAATAGAGCCAACTCATTTACAGTTTCTTTTGACAACTGTCTGATTTCATTGTGATTGTAGCGACAAACTGTAATTAACATGCTCAAAGTAACGAAAGAAAGAAAATAAATCGAGAGTCATATCCATACGGTAGTCTTTAGCACGTCTAGATAAACCTAAATCTTGAAAAAATCCCAAAATATTTGTTCTAAGGTTTTATTTTAAAAAAATTCCCCCTTTTGTTCTTCCAGTCATATACCATTACAGTTAAAAATGTTCAGTTCCCATACAGTGTAATATGCCATTACATGTTTTAAAAACTCTCAATGCCAAAAATGTTTCGTATACCATTACACTTAAAAAAAAAAACTTCAATGCTCATACAGTGTCATATACCACTATATTTAATAATGCTCAATGCCCATACAGTGCCATTTACCACTGCATATAATATTGCTCAATATCAATACAGTGCCATATATCAGTGTATTAAATAATGCTGTTCAATGTCCTTACAGTGTTATATATCAGTGTATTTAATAATGCTGTTCAATACCCATACAGTGTCATATACCATTGCATTTAATAATGTTCAATGCCCATATAGTGTCATATACATATATGTGAATAAATTGATTTTTTTTCCTTTTTAATAATAAGGGAAAATAAATCTCACCTGGGGCATTTTCACCACCTAACAAATATAAGAGAGTTAAGGTGAAGTGAAAACAAACATTATTTTACTATTAGTATTTTATTCCTCCACAAATCTCAAGTTATTCAAATAGGTGACCAGGAAAGTGTGAGTTGATCTTATGTTCCTGACTGGTTGAAACTTATGTTCTTAAAAATGTTCTCTATTGACAGAGACAACGTTTACAATAATAATAATAATAACTGTTACGTATGTGTAATTTAATTACTTGTGTGTTAGTTTTAAATTCTTTTTTATTTTATTTTTGTTTCATTACATTTTATTGTAATGATAATTTTCACGGGATTTGATATTTGTTTTCGAAAATTCAGTCTTCTGTTTTGACCTGAGTAGAACGCAAAAGTGTTGCTTTATCACTATTTTTAGCTCAACTTGGTTCAGAAGTTTGTAAAAATGATTGATCATTATCAAGGTCATGTTCGCCCACTTGTTAGCTATGTTGTAAACAGCCTTTTTTATTATTCATTTCCAGCGTGAGAATCTGATTTTTAGATAGGACTATTCTAGGTTACGTGCAATTTGGATTTTTTTTACTGCGCTGTTCAAATTAGTGATCCCGTAGCCCCGTCAAGTGAGCCATCATGTGATCTAAAATCGTGGATTAACACAGACATTTTCTTGTGGATTTGATCAGTCGTAAAAAAATACCTTTGGGGTTCAGAGGTATTTTGTGTTGTTGCCGTTTGAGTCGATTTTTGTATTTAAAATAATTTATTCACTCTAGAAAACATGCAAGTGCTTTTCGTCATCAAAATTCTTGGACAAAGACATTTATTGGAAATTTATTCAGGAATTCTAAATTGGAACATTATAAGTTGTGATTAAACAAAGAACTGTTGACATTAGTACAACTACCTCATCGCCTTCCATATTGGAACTTCATCTGGATTCGAACTTGGATTCAATTAGAACTTTTTCGTGATAGGACTTATATTTTTAAATTCCAGGATTAATTTTTGGATTATATTCACAAACTGATAGTCCTTTTTCATATTTGTACCGCGTTTTCTAGGGAAATAAATTATTCTGTTTAAATATACAAAGCTTGTTGGCTTCACTCTTTTCTTTGTTACTTTTTACGAGCCTTGTGACGTAACAACAACAACAACAACAACAACAACAACAACAACAACAACAACAACATAATAATAATAATAATAATAATAATAATAATAATAATAATAATAATAATAATGATGATGATGATGATAATAATGATTATGATGACGACGACAACGACGATGGTAATATATTTTGCACGCTATGCCGAGTTCTCAGCATTTTTCCTTTTCATGCACTTGTTAATCCGTTCAAATGAGAATATGGAAATATTAAAACGATAATAGTATAGCGCATTTAGACTGGAAAAAAGTACAGAGTTAAAGAAAACGTAAATAATTCTATTCAAATAAATTATCACTTGGCAAACAAAAGACCTAAATGAACAACACGTTGTGATCTTGAATCACTTTTTCTCAGCAGAAACGTTCTCAAAAAGTTAGCACGTTAGTGAGAATTGTTTGAGAAAATGTATGTTAACGACCGTATCTATGACAAAGACTTATGCTACATTATCTAATGTTATGTATATTTAATTTAATTATTTGTTTGTTAGTTTTAATTTTTTTTTTATTCCATTATATGCTATTATAATGTAACTTTGTTTACTGGATTTGACATTTTCCAGAAATTCAGTTCAGTTCTGTTTGACCTGACTGTTATAATAATAGAAACCTATCTAGTTTCTGACCTTGACTCAGAACCAGTGACAGTTCTGGTAAACAACTCTTTTTATTTTTTAAATTCTTTCCCGGAGTAAGAACCATTGATTTCAGTTAAGGCCATAATGGGAGTACGTAATGTTAAACATATAAAAAGTTTCTATTTTGTTCTGGAAGAATGACCATATGACCCTCATCCGGTAATCTGTTTTGTGTCTTAAACTTGTGTATAACTGTTGTCTTTATAGAGATTGTTCATTCGGGCTCCAAACCATTGACATTGAAAGATGTTTTATTGTGACCAGTTTGAGTTGAAATTTTATTTTATGGAATTGGTGATTATTTTCCATGGAAATATATGTGTTCCTACTAAATTCTTGGATAAAAACATTTATTGAAATTTATTCGGAATTCAAAACTGTAATGATATTTTCTGTGATTCAACAAGGAACTGTTGACACATCTACACTTTGAAGGTTACGACAGACGTCATTACCTTCCATTTTGTATTTCATCGAGACTCAGATTCATTTAGGACTTTTTAATAGTATGACTTCTATTTTTTAATTCTTGGATTAATTTTGGATTTTATTCGTAAAACCGTAAGTTCTTTTTCCTCCTTTTTCACTTGGTTTTCTAGGAAACTAAATTATTTGTTAAATTTTACAAAGCTTGTTGTCTTCATCCTTTTCTGTTACGTTTTGTAAGAGACTAGACACGTAACACTAATTTAATGTTCCTATAGTGAGAAGCTTTATATAGATAAAATATTGTTGATTCCACACATTTATCAACAGAAGAATTTTAAATTATTCTTGTGTTCATACTCAGTGCATAAACAGAAAAACACCTTGTCTTGTTCGAGCGGTATGGTACTCCTGGTGACCAAGGTAGTGTCTTGTTTGAGCCATGTGGTACACATAAACGCCTTGTTATGTTCGCTGACCACAACAGACGTCATCGCCTTCAATTTTGGATTTCATCGGGACTCGAACTCAGTTTAATTCAGGACTTTCTATTACAAGGACTTCTATTTTTTAATTCTTGGATTATCTTTTGGATTTAATTCGTAAAACCGTAAGTTGTTTTCTTTCACTTTGTGTTCTAGGGAAGTAAATTATTTGTTAAATTTTACAAAGCTTGTTGTCTTCACTCATTCTTGTTCCTTGTTTTAAGAGCATAGGCTCGTAACAATATTTTCATTGATGATCTGTACATGTGGAATCATCTCTCCGAAAGCCAGGTATATCATAAAAGGGTCTTAGAAGCTGCCACGTCTGAAGCCTGAGCCGTTGCAAAAGCAATTATGTTCAACGTGCGGGCCCAAGCTGCCACCCAACGCTCTCTATGTTCGTATCATTGCTACAATGCTCCATTGATATACCGTTTTTCAATTGCAACTCTTCTCCAAGAGGATTCGCACCTACTCGAGGTCTATCGAGCCAAAAACCTGAACAGGACGACACCCTCTAATGCATTTGTCGGCAAGATAGACACAGATCACACCCCAACTCTCGAGCTCTTTCTGCTGCTACCAGATGTTTTTGGGTCTCACTGAGTCGATGGCATTTTGTTCTATGCTCTGGTTGTCTCGATCTCGACGACATGATCTAGATTTATACAAGAAGATCCATCCAGAAATCTATTTCTGGAGAACGAAGGTAGTTTGGGACGTAGCTGCCACCTCTGTTACAAAGACACTACAGCAGGGCTGCTCTGCCGCAGCAAGTTCTACAACAAATTCGTGTGACATTGTGCTAATGTGCACAAGATGGTTAGGAACAACATCGCGAACTATTGCCGACGCGGGAGCAACCTTTCACAGTCCAGAGATGCCGCGCTGCAGAATCTGCGACATTGATGTGTTTCCATATGGTTTTTTCTAGTGGACGCAACTCAAGAAACCGCCACTGGAACAACCCCGGCACCCTCTCTTCTGAATGCGGTCGCTGAACAACAATGTGAAGCCCTGGCGATCTCCATCCATTGAGACCTGATACTGGGGTAGGGGACATGTCAGTACCAGACAAGTCTACGGACTTTCCAAGCGCTACCCAGAACAGGGC
>JAECUM010014099.1:0-38471 GCA_016617855.1 Megalonaias nervosa | reverse complement strand
CCACTCATACTGGTATTATCGTAGCTAAATCAACATGATTTTCTTGCTTTCATGAATTGCAACAGTTTAAAAAGCGACTATCGCTCTTGTACTTATCGAGCAAACCCTCACACCAAACAAAATATTTTCAGTTAGAAAGTAATCGTAGAATTAGAGAGAAATATTGTTTAATGTAGATAGCGTCAGTTCTTCAGTTTTGCCAGCAACAGGTCTGATGGGATTTGGGCCATCCATTGAACCCCTCCACATACAGACACACACAATTATATACACGTGCGCGCGCACACATAATACTTAATTCTAGTTAAAATGTCACATCTTTCGATGTAGAAAAAGAGATTTCAGTAACACAATCCACACCTTTAACAGAATTATATTCTCCAAGGAAATTCATGTCAATCATGCACCAACCGTTTAATTTGACAATGAAGGTCTTTTGTTTCTTTACGTGTATACTGCCTTTCCTCTGGAGGAATTACAGTTAGCATAACCTTTGAGCTCTCTAGTATTCAAGACACAAGGCTTCATCTCATGTTCAAATACCGTTTTAATTCGTAGGTGAGAACTTTCATCAATTAGGTGGTAAAAAGCTGTAATAACTGGAAATACAACAATTACAAAATATGAGATTACTACATCTCCATTAAATCAAAGAAACGTATCTGTAGTATTGAAACAATCGACATATATCGACAGTAAAAAGTTCTTTGTCTTTCTATCCTTTTCAATTCACGAATGAATTAACGTCCATTATGTGCTTCCATACCTTGAAATTCACCAAAAGGTACGTTCCACTTAACATCTCTACCGCGACTTAACGAAGATTGTTACTAAGAGGGTTTAAACGATGACACAAAAGGAATGTTTATGATAAATTTGACACAAATAAAGGGTATCACATGCACTAGCAAGACACGTGGCATTGCGTATTGTTATCCATCCCTACGTCGAATTGATTGTCATTTTCAATTAACATCCACATCAGAAATTAAATCGTTAATGATAATTTACAAAGTTACTCACACTGTGGTGAGCTTCAGATTCAATGAAAAGAGCTGTGAAAGCACTTTCACATTCTTGCCTGGACGTATTACAAACAAAACAAAACGAAACTGATATTTATGAAGAAGAGTTAAAAAGGGGAGACAAATCTAAAGGGCTACTGTAAGTGACTGTTCCAACGGTAACAGCACATACGTGACTTAATAATCGATAACGGGTTGGACTTGTGAAAAGATGGGTCCGGATTCTCCTACCACTATCGTCTCGGATACAGTGTCCTTTCGACAAGACACGTCAATTACATCAGCACAATGTAACCTTCAGTGTGGTACTGTGTAGCAAAAATAACATAAACAACAGCAACAACCCCATATTAAATATTCAATTCAAACTGTTTTATGACAAACCTTGACATAAATACAATTAATCCAGTGTCTTTAAAATAACCGGTTAATAACGAAATTCTAGT
This sequence comes from Megalonaias nervosa, assembly GCA_016617855.1. Lineage (NCBI taxonomy): Eukaryota > Metazoa > Mollusca > Bivalvia > Unionida > Unionidae > Megalonaias > Megalonaias nervosa. The sequence goes on along the minus strand of JAECUM010014099.1, from coordinate 37,000 downwards.
TTTTATGCAATCTAATTAATAATTGTTGACACTCATGTTTCACATTTCTGATCACCATATATCTTTTTACATACGTAACTGCTGTAGCTTAATTTTCTTTTGTATGCTACAACGGTTGCATTCCATTTGTGGTATGCACAAATGAGGCATTATCTTTAATACCAGAAGATATACTGTGCTGTTACATATTACAATGGCGAGACTTCTTCAATGGGCATGCCGATTACAATATAATTTAATATAAATGTAGAATATACATAATCGATCAAAAAGCATTCAAATTGTCAGGTTGTTTGTCATGTAAAGTTTTAATATATAGGTCTGAAGATAGTTTTGATGAAAGATAGAGGCCAATTTCAATATCATCAATATTTTACGTAATCAAATATTTTATATGAAGCAAGGAAAAGAATATATTTACTTTATAGTCATTTGAACTGTACAATTATTTATTCGATTTCAATATTGAGGTTGGCCAGACCTTTTATGCCCTTTTTAAGCATATGAGATAGGTGTATATTAGAATAAATACTGATATAAAATTTATAATTTATTTATATTGATTTTGATTGCATCTAATTTTTAAGTAATTGAGTCTCATACAGTCGGAAAGATAAATAAACAAATGAAATATAAGCATTGTGGATATATGGATTGATGGATGAATGAATGAATGTAAACATTGTCACTATATGTGCTTTTAATTTTTAAATATTTTAGACTTTTTTTCAGTGATATCTTTATAATATCAACTATCATACACATATACAAACAAAACCACGTAACATATACATACAAAAATACATGCAAGCATACATACATACACAAATACGTACAAACATACATACATACTGTTAAGTATGTTTAATTTGCATTGTTTGTTTGTTATGTTTTTAATTTTCATTATATACTATGGATGACAGTATTTTGGACTTGACTTTGTCCAAGATCAATTTCGTTTTCTACCTGACCTAAATCATTGATTTTGGTTATGTAGCAAACAAGTTGATCTTTTTCTGAGTCTAGAACGTTGGAAGTTCCCAGTTAAATGTCATGTCTACCTGTTGTTTACTAATTTTACGTTATAATTTTAGAAATAGACTTCTAATTATATAACTAAGATATTATCTTGTAAACATTTGGAGCCTTCCATAAGGAAACTTTCCATTAGATAATAGTTAGGTTTTTTTTAATAGAAAATGATAAGGGTAACCTGAGGTCAGAAAGAGGACTATATAATCTTGTTTTTCTAGAAATTAATTATTTGTGTTGTAAGATCTTGTCAGATTCAGTTGTGTTATTATTGCGTCCAATAATTCATTTGGGCTAGACCCCTCCAGTTGCCTGGTGGTTAGAGCGTCCGACTCGGATGCTGGAGTTAGCGGGTTCGAACCTCGGCTGAGTCATACCAAAGACTTACAAAAATGGTACTAAAAGCTACCTCGCTAGGTGCTCAGCATTAAGTGGTTAGTGTTAGGACTGATGGGCCTTGTATCAGAATAATGTGACTAGGGGGGACATCATGCTACATATCTGCGGCATGATACCCAGTCCTAGACACCACTATGAACTGCCACACTGCAGACATCGTAGTGATATGACTGAATTTTTTTTTAAACGCTACGTTAAAAATCCAAATCATAAAAATCACACAATCATTTGGGCTAGAATTTATTTATTCAAATTGATAAAAGTCGAGTGGTTCTTCACTTGAAATACAAAGTGCTCTAAAATAATTTACTTGGAAATAAAGACTTTAATTTATAGTGAAATTTCAGAAAATATTTTTGGATTGTTTAATTGTGATCCGACAAAATACGTTTGGCACATCACCACTACACGGGCCACCACAGGTTTGTCAACACCTCTTTCTTTGAATTTAATTTGGATTTCCACTGAAGTTGATTCAGGTCTTTCATCATTTTGGTCTTACGTCTGTAATTCTAGGAATAGTTGGGATGTAAATTGCAATATCATTAGTACCTTTTCAATTCGTATTCTGGGAAAATAAATTATTTTTTGAATTTGATAAAACCTGTCTCACATATTTCTATTACTGGCTTTACGACCATAGAGTCAAAATACGTACATACATGCATGCATACATGCATACATACATACATACATAAGCTTTTAAATGCTTTTCACATTATATTGTCCTTTCTATTATGTTAGGAAGTATTTATGGGGTTTGTTTCTCAATCTCCCATCCCATAACTTCCACAACCCGCCCCAATTAGACTATAGAAAATGTATTTTAAGCCAACTTATCTGAATATTCGGATATTGGTCGGAGATGACCTAAGAAGTATACATTCGTTTAGTAACCAAAGATCAGTCAAAGTCCACATCTATCGATGTAATTTTCCTACTGCAAATAAGCAATTACTATCGTGATATTTATTTACTTACCCAATAAATATGGAAGTGATAATACTATAAATGTTGTGTATATGAAAACGAAAAGGGGAAATGAAATTCAAGATACCAACTGTGTAGATATTTCTCTTTAGGAAGCAGCTGATTTATTTTCTCCGTGCTGGATAAATTTCATGGCTACACACTAAAGTGCTTGTTTCGTAGAACCATTCAATACATATCTTTGTACTAACATTAAAATAAAACTCCTGCAAAATACAAAAACAAAACAACAAAAAAATCAAATGCAGAATACATCGAAAATAGGAAAGAAAAAATTGTATCAGAAAATAGAAATAAAATGTTGGAGCTAACTGATTTAAACACCAATGGAACCAGATATGGAGGGTACCTATGCCATAATCAAGATATAATATATTTTGAGAAAGGTCACTGTGAAGAGGGCGAAAGCAAAGTTACACTGAAAGAACAATGTTGTGGCGAGAATTAATATACATCGTATTTAATGGCATGAAATTCAGCAGTTGTCACAGAAATGATACAAATATTTCACGCATTTAGCATAACAGACGCAATATAAGGACCAATATATCGGACAGAGTTGTTCTACAAATTCAGACAGGGAAAGGTGTGGCTAAAGCTGGACTACTTGAAAAATAACATTCAAGACAATGAAAAATGTCACATCAAGAAAGAGAAAACCGATAAAACGATGCAGATTTGCACATTACTTTCATTAATGACATCAAGATGGCTGAAACACTGCAAATTGCAGACGAGATAAGATACATATATGATATAGCAAATTACCCAAAACGTACAGTACAAATTGAAGATCGCGAAAGCTATGCAAGGTCACTTTCTAACGAATATAGACGCGAAAATTGGAAATAAAACAACAAACGAAGATTCAGCAATTGAAGTACACATTGAAGAGCCCTGATTTGTAGAGCATACGCATGATATATGACATATACAGATTCGAAAATGTTCAAAAATAATGTACGTTAATAGGACAACGTCTCTCCTCATTAAATAGACGAGATATATAAGCCGTTTGAAAGTTGGGAACTTGCTGGACATGTTATATCATTCAAAATGGCACACTAGTGGTACACAGTCCAGAGTAAATAAAAATGCAGTCCTAAACTAGCATTACCAAAATAGCATTAAACATTAAATTTCTTAAAATATTATGAGTTTCTTTATTGCAATGTATGTTGAAGAAACAACAGTGCATTAGAGCAATAGGTGGTTCTGCAGCGTTCTACTGGCATTTAACAGACCAGAGAACTCCAGAGGATGTTATATTTGTTTTATGGGCTTCACGTTTGTTTCAAGATGTGAAAGTATTGCATGAAGATAAAACATCTTTACCTGACGATGACATATTTCACTAAGAGAAGAATTATATGAATATTAATTTGCATTGAAAATTTTATTTGTATCAATCATGACAGGAAATATCTGAAGGAAAATTGTTCTTAGTCTCTAATTGGCCAGAAGAATATACAACTGTACAAATAGGTTCATCTTACACCGCTACATGTATTTACAGCTTACAATCGTCATTGCAAGTATGAACATGGTACTATTGAATGCTGTGGACCGATGGGAGATGGTACGATGTATTATATGACAGATAAAGCTGAGCCTATTGGTCGGACTTGCATTGTTTTGCAAAATAGCAACACAATAGCAGATAAGATTATGGCTACACTGCTTCAAAGTATAGTGTTGTATATAATCTGTAATTACACGCACGCGTACAGGGTAAAACATCTTTCCTGATAGTATATTTTGTTAGTATCAGATATAGTAAAAACTTAATGTAGCTATAAAATCAAGGATGGCAATGTTATCACTCAGGTGAAGACATTGTAACAAAATTACAGGACTGTAAAAGTGAAATTGTGCAATGTTACTGATGATGACTGTTTATTTTCCCATGAGTCATATGATTGTGAAAATCGGTAGTGATGTCGAATGCAAGAAACACATTAAAGAATCCGTTTACCTGTATAAACTTGGATGAAAATCTACTATCCGTACAGAAGTTGTAAAGAATGATATTCCAGAGACTAATAAGTAATCTGTATCAGAATGTCGGGAAACAATAGAGGACAAAACAATCAAAGTGAGTAAAAATTGTGAAAGATAAGAATGACTCAGGCACAGTTAGCTATTTGGGTAGTAAAATCATAAATCACAATGTGGACTAAATGCTAAACTCAGGAAACACTATCCCAATTTTGTGATACTAATAGAGGTACAATTTAACTGAGAAGGTTATCCCTTTTGAAATAGGCTATGAATGTTTTAATCTTCTTTTGTGTTGTGTCTCCAAACTTGATCGAAAATGCCAATACCAAACCCACACAAGCTAAAATAAACACAATAGCACGTTCTGCATGGAAGGAAACAACCCGTTCAGCTGTTTTGTTTTAAAGCCAGCTTGTTACACTGCCAACAGTTCAATGCAATTCATTTTGAGCCTCTCAACGCCCGACGGAGTACAACAGATTGTTTGGGGGGTGGGGGGTTGCTGGTGTCCTTATTTGCTCTGTAATCTCTTTTCTTAAATTAATGTCTACATCCGATTTAATACAACTACTTTCTAATTGATAATTTTTATAGAATATGCATGACTTTAAATTGTTTTTCCTCTTGTCAAGTAAGTATTATTTGCAGTACAGAAGAAAGGTTCACAATTTCAATTCTTCAGTGAGAATAATATTTTATAAACCAATAAAACTCATATGTGTACATCATACGTTGCATCCGTGACTATTATTGCCTCCCATTTTCGTTAGATAATTGAATTGGCTGCCTTTGTGAAACAGTTGGTTCTATCGATATTCATGTCCATTCTTCATAGTGAGCAACACTCATTTATTAACTTGAGACACATACCGCATCCTAACCAGAAGCTTTTTATCCAGTCTGGCTTGCTATTGTTGCCTTTTCTTGGGATTTTAACTGTCTTGTTATCTGGCGTTACATAATACAATGCTTTGTTTCGTATCTTAATGTTGTATTTCTCCACAATTTTCATTTGTAAATGACAAAGCGCAACCTGAAAAAGTTTTAGGATTCATACAAGACAAAGTGTCTATAACTTCACTTATAAAGAAACAGAACAGTATTAAAGGAAATTCAACATAGCTATTACAAGAATGCAAATATTTAACTGGAAAAGATTTCCGTAATGATTGAAACTAATAAGAACTAATGTCAAGTATATGTCATTACTAGAATAAGTATGTCCCAATCGGTGTGAGATGTTATGATTTATAATGTAGCATCACTTTTTAATAGACCTCTTCCAATCGACAACTTAACTGGGAGAATGAACCAAATGAATTAAGACTTATAGATGATATCAAGAGATTTAGGTTCATTTCTGCAAGAACTGAAGCGTACAAAAATGAATCATTATATAACATTGATAGAATCAGATGCTTCGCTGGAGTTTTGTCATTCAAACCAAGATTATCTCTTTCTGCAATATCATAAATTTTGGAAGCAACGGGCAATATCTTTTTAAGAAAAAGACAAACCTGAACGCACACGGGCAGAGTACAAGATCAGAAGGTTTATATCAGCGTAGTAAGCTATGCAAAACCAAAACATAAGCTTCATGAAAACATTTGTAATGTGTACTTTGTTAATGATACATTTTACACCCTCTTTAGGATTATTTAAACAAGTCAAATTCTATACGTACAATAATTATTCAATAAAGGTTAATAGAGAATTTGACTATCAAATACTATTTCAAGTCTCCTTAAAAACAAAACGTTAATCCTGAATGAGCTCACATTTTGTTTAATATCTTCTCTATCTTCAGAGACATTCTATCATATATTATCTGCTTTTGCTGGCTTTCGTTTATCTCGTGTTTAACCAATTAAAACCTATCCTTCTGTGTCCGGGTCAAAATTGTACAAAGAAGTTCAATATAGGACATGACCGATATCAAAGCATAACTACACCTTGTAAAATTTTGCCATTCTGGATTAAAGTCAATAGATGTAATAACTGAAATTTTAACGGGGCGTTTAGAAAAAGGTTTAAGCGCGTGTAAGATCATATTTGTTCTGCTGTTTATAAATACGGAAATTGTATCGCAATATGTGTGGAGTTTTTAACTTGTTTTCTTCATATCCTCTTTTGTGCTTATTAATCTATGTCTTCTATGCTTTCTTCTCTACCTTTTTGATCCTATTTCATTAAACAAAGTTTGTAATGTAGAATGTAACCTTTAGTCATTCATAACAATGTTTGTACTTATTTTATTTGCCCAGTGAAATTTAAAATTATATTTCGCATTCCGAAATAACATTTAATAACTTGAATCTACACTCACCTCACATGGCATGATTTTATTCCTGCTACATGATGAATCCGCCACGATGACGGACAACTAACCTCCTTTAACATCTTGGAATCATACTGATCTAACCTTCAAACCTTCAGTGCAAATAACTGTAAGGTGAACACAAAACAGTATTTGCATTACACATAGAAAGTTAAGTTATATTTATAACGAACGCCAAAACATCTACGTGTGGTTCTACTAGACAAATGAGATGATACATGTCCGGCACAACAATTCTGAAAAGCAAACACTGCAATTTTGAAGAAAGAACATAAATACACTAGTATATTATAAAATGTTGCGAGTGTGCATTAGGTTATTGACACACTACGTGAAAGTTATGATGCAAATTCACGCTGGAAGATCTAGTATTTTTTAGGAAACGGTATATTTTTCCATAACGACATAGGTATTTTAGAGTCACTGTTTTTGGTGTCAATCAGGAAAACAATAATATATTTCCGATTGATGACCGTGAACATTTATATGAATAAGAAAGTGATTCAGCCAAACTAACAAAACTAGCTTTAAGTTATAGATATTTTGTGATATTACTATTTGTGGTCGTGTAAAAGTATAACTTCACACTGAAAAATTTCTGAGGGAGTGCATACTTTTCTTTTGCCTTGAACAAAAAGCATTAGAAATTGTAGTTGAAGATAGCAATATAATTCCAGATAAAAAGAAATACAAACTTTTATAAACTCAAAGAGAAGAAAAAAACAAACTCGTAATGTTTTTAAGGCTTAGAATGTCCCATTTACTATAACGTATTTACGAACAAGCACAATGATATCTTTACCTTGTCAATATGTGTATGCAAGATGATGTATTTACCCTGTCATTACGAGTATGCACGATGATTTATTTACTTTATCAATACGTGTATGCAAGGTGAGGTATTTACCTTATCAATACAAGTATCCAAGATGATGTATTTACCTTGTCAATACGGGTATGCACTATGATATAATTCCATTGTCAATGCGAGTATGCAAGTATTTACCTTATCAATACAGGTATCCAAGATGATGTATTGAGCTTGTCAGTACGAGTATGCACGATGATATATTTACCTTGTCAATACGTGTATGCGCCTTAATAAATTACCTTGTCAATACGTGTATGCAAGATGATATATTTACCTTGTCAATACGACTATGCACGATGATATATTTACCTTGTCAATACGTGTATGGAGATGATGTATTTACCCTGTAAATACGAGTATGCACGAATATGTATTTACCTTGTCAATACGAGTATGCAAGATGGTATATTTACCTTGTGTATGCAAGATGATATATCTACCTTATCAGTACGAGTATAGAATGCATGGTATTTACATTGTCAATCAAGACAGGCTTGTAGTCATACACAGACAGTGATCACTTCGTTCATTTTAATGCTGTACATACGCATGATTGTATGATCTGAGCAATTTTAATTTCTTTTTCCTCTTCTTTTAAATAACATAAACAGTTTTTGAACATTTATAATGCTTAATTCTCTTTGTTAATTCAAAATTGTCATTCCTTTGCAAACTTTTTATTCGTCATTTTATTCCTTTACTGATATCATATTTTACCCCCCCCAACCCCACCCCCATTAATAATTTAAACATCATGGTATGTTAAATTCCTTTTAAACACAATTCCTCTGTTCTTGTTCTTGGTACTTTCTTGATTTTCAGCAGAAGATAGTATGATTCGACCATGAACTGTGGTCAATGGAATACAAGTATTTAGATGACCAGATAACATTTTTGTTTAGTTTCGTACATGAGACCTGATTCAATGTATTTAACTCTATCTTTAAAAGGATACCGTACGAGTGGCTCTAATAAAATTTCATTGGAAGTGGAATATTTATTCATTTTAAAGTGTTTAAGTCCCATAGTTTTCCACGTTTTCAAAGCGTTTGAAAGGTTCAGATCACTTGATGCTCTAACATATATTGTAAAAATAATCATATTAAGTAACATGAAGCAATTCTTAAAAAGTAGTTCTTGATTTTGGCTTAAAACCAATCCCTAATTTGATTCTAAGTTGATAATGTGATGGGAAATCTTTACTGCTGAGCTGATTGTTCATTCCACTATATAGTCTTGTCAACTATGACTGATAAACGTTTTGCAAGAGACACGCGTTGTAGATTGTCATGTCCGCTATGTATATCACGATCCTTTTGTATCAGTCTTGAAATTTTTGGCAGTGACTTTGTAAAACTTCGATTTCTTGAGAATGCATACATAAGGCATTGCTAGTACACCAAGATGTCGCGTATGATATGTCAGTATTTAACCTGCTCTCCGTTTCATCAATATTTGTATTTGCACCTTACAAAGAAGTCGTCCACACATAAATCTTTTATATATTTAGACCTCAAATGGAAGTAGTTGACAAAGAGTAAAAAGAAAATTTATCGTAAGATTGACCAGGCAAGAACTCTTGCAGTACTATGGTGTCTGTCCAATAAAAGGCAACCAAAACTGTCTTTTAAGCTTTACTTCTTATATACAAACTAAGCAAAATATAGCGTTACGTTTCAAATGATGTACATTTGTCGTATCTATAGTAGAAATAAATTCAAAGCAATACAATTCAACCCGATTCAAAATTGCACCCTAAAAGAAAATTCATCCTAACGATCGAATAGTCATCTCAGTTTTGCTAATAAAATATATTATTCTTCGAAACCGGAGTGGCTCAGTGGTTAAGGCGTTCGCCTCGGTGTGATTAGGTTGCTGGTTCAGTTCCCATTATCGATTCATCAGATCTATTGTGAAGTGTCTTGGTGCAAAACTCTTGACTCTGTTAGTCTCATCACAAAATGACTTTCACAGACTTGCTGTATCGTAAAAACACTAACACATTTAGGTAGGTAGATAAGGAGAGAGAGAGAGAGAGAGAGAGAGAGAGAGAGAGAGAGAGAGAGAGAGAGAGAGAGAGAGAGAGAGAGAGCATTGGGTGCAGGTTGTAGTCAATATGCATTATGTACCGAGAAAAATGCAAGTTTACAACTTGGCACATGATGTGTTGTGAATAATGTACATACATTTACAAGTGAGAACAGACAGATAGAACAGTATATCGGTAGCGATTGAAATGCAATAGCACATCAATGCAAGAATCCACGAAAAACTGTATATATATATAATGATTATAACCCACACAAGTCCACATGGAAGTTTCGATTGTCACGAGTTGCCCACCTGCTGCAGTACTGTGAGCTCGCATATAGATCGATATATGCTTGCAACCATTGTTAACTCCATTTGTACTGAATGAAATCAGTTATCTGTTATCGGTTGCTAACGCCGCGGTTCTGTATCTGCGCTCAGATTAGTTGTTAGGTTTCCATTTCAACAAGCACTTAAAGCATAATGTGATCTGAATAATTTCTATGCCATTAAATTAATCATAGATTGAAATGCAATATCGGAAAATGAATTATCCTATCGTAGCCATATCTGGCTGAAGCATTAAATATTTGGTTTCACAAGACAGAAGAGGATATGAGTTACAAGTGAAATGCAATAACACATCGAGACGAAGAGCCTCGGGAAACAATAAGAATATATATTTACTAAATTAGTAGTGTGCTAATGGGACTTTGAGATCGAATGAACAGTTTCCGGTTCACTGGCCGGAAACCAATTTAGAATTCCCATAACTATTCCCCTCTGAGGATTGTTTGTAATCATAGTTCATGCGGAAGTTTCGCTAGTCATGGGTTTGAGAGCTGCAGTGCTCTATGCTCACAGACAGATCGATATTTCCTGGCAACCGTTGTTTAGTCGATTTGTACTGAATGCCAGTTAGTTACCGGTTTTTGAGCCTATGGCGTAACTGTTCTGCATATACTTACAAAGTCATTGGTGGTATACCATTTTGACCAACACAATTTCTAACTCAATCATTCTAATCGTGTTACGTTCGCAGTTATTATGTGGCTACGTCTTGCCGAGAATTTCTGAATAGAAAGGTAGTTACGAACGTAACTGTAATGAAATTACCATTCATGTGATACCTGCTACATCGGTTAATATTGACATAGTCGGTAGCTTTTATGATTCATCACACGTTTTCTATAAAAACGGTCACAAGGTAGCAGAATTGCTCAACAGCCAGACATGCTCAGACCATCGCTGCCGTTTGCAACACGCACACACACTTCAAACAAATGAGCTCCCTCTATTGGTACAACTGTCCGACAAACATAGATAATATTTTCATAATCGTAATCTGCTTGCCATTGTCGCAGTTGCAATCATCGATTATGTGCTGGCTTGTGATAACACGATTGGGCGTTGTCAAGCAGCTCAATTGATAATTTTACTAACACAAGGCTGAGATTTGAGATGTCGATGGAAGCACAACCGCCTTTGATGGAGCCGGATTCACTGATCGTAGTAACAGATCTTGAATTGATTTGACTACATGGAATTTCAGAATTGCAAGTTATTCGTTGTAGCGCTTTGAATGCTATCAATGATTCGTATTACAATTTGTTTACTGTCCGGTGAGGCACCCGAGGTCAGGGCGATGGCAAACTTTGGGGCTCCTATGATCCACCCTGGACAACATCATAGAGACCATTTCCGTAATATGTCCCGTAAACGGGTTTTCTCGCGTTAACAACACGCATTGGTGTCACATCCACGGATAATATTTATTATTATTAAAATAACAGGTGAATCTCTTATATACAGTTATACTGTTAAGATCTAAACTCATGAAATAACAGTGCCTAAATCGGATATTTTGTCATGGATGGCACATATGCGCCATCGAATTAATCGACAGCAGATAATCTAGGGCAATATTCGGGGAGAACCCGAACAATATATAACTCTGCGATGAATGTGGTGGTGATCCTGATAATAAATGGCGCGATATTGTCTCCAATAGAGAGATTTGCTTGTCTGCGAGTACTTCATTAATATCTTTAGGCAACTCCAAAACTGTTCCGAATAACGAGTGTGTGAATTCAACCTCATACTGCGGAGATTTCATTAAGATGGTAGAGCCAAGAGACGGCTTGTGTAGATTTTATTGTCAGTTCAATTCACCAACACAATCCTTAATCGGATCTCATAATTGACAGTCATTGGCCTATGCGCCGTATACGTTCCAGGTAATCTCTCTACCGTCCTGTTCCGAAAACACGAACGAGTTATTTCCGTCGAGGTTTCCAAACTGCTGTAAACGGATTTTACGCCAACTCTAGTACACAAGCAACGATGCCAGTGCGATCGTGAGTATGAAAAATTGCTAGGCGGTGTTTGAGCATCATTAAAAAAGAAACACTTAGAATTTTGGCTTTGTTAGTTAGATCGTTATCATCAGGGTAAAGAATAGGGTTGTACTTGCAATGATACGCTGCATTGCTACATTGATTCCGCAAACAATAGGAAGCGTCTACCAAATCAAAATCGGTGTTTTACGCGAATTCATCATATACATCATACTTACTTCGTGAGTATATAGGGTCTATGTCCAATGTCTAAATCGGAGTATCACGAAACGTCTCAAACACAACCGCGAGAAGCAACATATCGCTCGTGATATTCGCCGAGGTTTTAACAACCAACAAGGACCAAAAATGGTCCGCAACACTCATGCTGTTGAGCAAACAGAAATTTTCTTGTTTGGCAGGGGAAGCAAAACAGTATTGTCAAGCAGTCATGTTGTTGGAAATTATATTTATTGGTTCATTCGGCTCCTTATAACTCTTTGCATGATCACGTGACCATATTACCATTTCAGATTATGAAATGCAACCTAATTTGTTGTTTTGAATGGGTACATTCGCAGCTATAGCTTGTACGTTCTGTGTGCGGAAAACTCTTTACGCGACAGTGCTGACACTGATCGCCAACTTTATAACTTTCATTTCCACCATCCCATATGCGTCAACGAGTGGCTGTGAAAAAAATCGCGCATGTCGTTCTTGGTCATGATCAAGACGGTGAGCGAGGAGAGCTCGAGCCGGCTCCAATTTGCTGTAATTTCGAACGATTTAAATCATCTCTTAATCGATTCCCTTAAGTGGCATAACAGTTTGGCGGCTCTTATGCTCATTACTTCTGACCACAATCTTGTTAGGACACTATGGTCATAAGTTCAGTAAGATAAAGAAGCAAAACCAACAAATTTGGTAAAACTTAACAAAAACTTTAATTATTAATGTTATAAAATGTAACTTTAAGAGGAACTTACACTATTATGAATTGAGTCCAAAATAATCCTGAAAAAGTTATATTAAAGTCACAAGGAATAAAATGCACCGCATAAATATCAGATCCAAGAATATGCTGTTGAGCCAAGAGTCCTGAAATGTCGAACTAGTGTTGCCTAGAACTCACTGAATAATGCACAGTAGTTTCTGAATAATATTATACTCCAATGAACACTTTCTTTTTCCAATGAAGAATAAAAAATATCTTTTCTCTCAAATAAATTCTGAATATAACATAAAATACGTGTACCGACTCGGTGTTGCACACAAACAAAAGAAATATGAATAAAAAACTGCCCAGTCCTAGAACGAACATACAGGTGAAAAGGTTAAAACAGGGATATCATCACTGCTCCAACGTGACAAATCGCAAGTTTCCAGCATCGTAAAAGAACTTGCATCATTTAATCCATCAAGTGGGTATTAATTATTCTAAGATATCACCTGACCGACCTGTCCAGTGGGAAAAAGCCCGAAACTTGTAAACATATTTACTAATAATTTTTATTATTAGTAACTGTCAACATGTACATAAGCATCTGTTTATATATTCTATGTAATTTTGCGTTCGTAATATCTTAAAATATAGCCTATGCACGTACACATGTGCCAGGAGTAGCAAAAATATAGAGTAACCAAACTCTTATGGGACTTGTTCATCAAATTGCGAGGTATTTCACCTCAGGGGCAGCTTCGGGAATTAAAGTTTGCACGGAAACATTCGGGCATTCAAAGTCCGCGTCGACGATATACACGATCTTCATCTTCGTTGCATTGCAGTGAATTCCAAAATGTTCTTGCTGGTTCATGCATGGTCGTACAATCCGGCTTCTCACTGACGTCCTCAAAGTAAAATTCATGATCATCAGCAAGGAGCTATTGGGTGCTAAATCGTGCTTGCAGAGTCGAGAAGGACATTTTCTCACCTTGTGCTTGTTATGCCTTCACACCATTCATGAAACTTTTATCGACACATAATGCAACTTCGCATCTAGGCTGTCCAATGTTACTCAGCAATAAAAATCAATTCTGAACCGTACATGCGTGAAAACACTGCGTCTCACTGTGGATGGCCTAATCGGTTTAAGGTCTTTGTTCCAAGTAAATACATTAACAGCTATATCAGAATGGAGGCATTGGAACTTACAGACTTCTTTGGCCTGCATAAGAAATACATTATTACCAAGTTTGACTTAACGTATGTGTTCTTTATAGTTTCGAAGATGATATGTGTGGGCCTACGCCGTATACATAGGGGATAAGATCGTCCATTCCAAATACTGGTTGTCGTTGTTTTTCACGTTTATCACTAAATGCGTTGGAATACACTATGGTGTTGGAATATAGCTTATTCAGCGAAAAGGTTTGTACGGAGAACTATGAAGTTCAGCTTCTACTCATCTGGTAAGAGTCCATCCAGAAACTGCGTTAGTGTATTGTTCTAATGTCCCAAGTATCTTTGCAAAGTTTTCTCAACTTTATCAATCATGGCCTAACTGTCTTCACGGTTCATGATTATAAGGGCGCCATTATGAAACTATAGGGATGCGATTGTTAAGAAATCATTGTCTGGTGAATCGAGTCTTTCGGTGGTTAAGGGACATTTCCAAGTATCAAATGTTCACTTTAAACCCGGAGATATCAGTCTGCTGTAACGTTGATGTGATTGCCAGAAGCATGTTCGAGAGAATCTTCACAGCGTCTATACCTGGATCATATTCCATTAGAATAAAGAATTACCCAATAATCTTGAAAATGACTAAAGTGCTTGTGTGGCACAATACGGAACTTGGGCTCGTTGTACCTGTGCAACAGCCTCGGTGACCATGGTAGCTGTGACAAGCCTACAGCGGTTTTCCTAATTAGCACGACGCTGCCTTAGAATCGAATACAGCTTCTCTAGAGGTAGTCCTGATATAGCAATTATACTCGCTATTTTTGTACATTTCGTTATCTTTATTACACTTCCTAGCGTTGATTGTTTTTGTTGATTTACAGTTTGCCTCACAACCAGCTGTAGTTCATGTAGGTTAAGTTATTTCGCAACCTGTCGTAGGTCAAAAGTGATTCCTAATAATACAATTATGCCTACCTTTATCATATCACTTAGAATCCTTATTCCACTCTAGCAATAATTGCTTAAGTTGCACTACATTCTCAATACCATATTATAAAGGAAAATCAATGCTTAATTAATTATGCACTAATAAACATTTTTTATGACCAGACATCGTTAGTTGTTTATGTGACAGGTGTGATAGCAACTCTTTGCCGCCGCTCACAATAATGTCATAGTCCAGATTTTAATTGATGTAACCCGATGGTCCACTAGAGATAAGGCGTTAGCGGTGTTGCAGCAAAGGGAAAATCCGATTACCTGACCTCGAGTTCTGTGGTATGGATTTGACTGATACATATTGCCCAAATTCTCTGAATCGTCCCACTTAACGGAAACAATCTTCAGGAAATGAAAATATATTCTTTCTTGCTATCCGTTTTTTTGTGATAGAACTGTTTTTAAAATTCGATGTTTCTAAATTTATGCTAAATTTTATCACGCGTCAAACCGGTCACAATAATGCCATGCTACAAGATAAATTAGGTTGTATTCAGTTACATCTTGCATGTTCTAAATGATGAGTAATGTTTGAGTTCTTATAATCAAGTGCGACGATTCGTGTACGAATGGATGTATTATTATAGTTATTTTGTACGGTCGTTTTTTTCAGAGAATTTAATGCGTAACATAAGGCAATCTATGTGTACGCATTCGTAATATATATCATTTTACAGTGTCTCATATATTACACGACCCAGTCACGATTATTTAGCTGTTTACGGAAGTCATTAATTTATGGGGTTTTGTGTAATCCGGATGATGTGATCGATGGTGATACTGCTTTGAAGGACGAGTTTGTATTATTCGGCGTGAGGGGCTAAACGTTCTGAAACATCGGGTCAGGGGAATAAAGAGTTTCTCTAGTGATCATTTGGCAGGCAGTAGCGGATCAAATGAGGTTGTGCCTTCACCATGGAACGGAAACTGAAATCAGAAATAACTCGTGAGCGTCGACTACACGCCACAAAATAAATAACCGTATGTACCAATTTTGAATTAAATCGATTTCCTAACCTACCAACTCGATACAGGCTTGTTCTCAATCTAGGATTTTTTTACGGAGTTCCAAGTTATAGTATGGCCAGGGCAAACATTGTGGAGTGCCGTGATACCTCAGACGAGCTTGAACTTGGTCTTCGATGCTCATTAAATCTTGCTTTCAGTGTTCTTTCCGTTCCCCAATATGGTCGTGATGGCATTGACTTTCACTCTGTCCTTCACACTTATGTGATAGAGAGGTCAACAAATATCGCTTATTATACGTATCCTTGGGGTGAACTAACATCTGTCTTAGGGTCTGGTACGGTTGGAAACATATATTAATTTTGTGACGTTGGAACATGCGCTTCAGGCATTCGGAAGTAATAATCCTAGATCGAGAACAAACCTAGTTCGGGGTTGTTGTTGTTGTTGTTGTTGTTAAGAAATCGATTTACATCCGTGCGCACAACCCGATGCTGAACAGGGACCGGGGCGTTTACAATCTGCCCCATATCTGAGACAATCTGTCAACATCACTCACCATTCCATCGAAAGATGTTGACAGTCAGTAAAGAACACATCAGTCTACTGATGAAGTCCTTAACGTAAGGACGAAAGCTTCAGGTTAGCTTTCTCTATTTTGTGTGTGCATGTACTTGAAAAGTTAAATACATTGTCAAATATGGGCAAATGACGTTTAAATGACGCAGACCAATGCAGAAATGTACTCTTGTCCAGCTATTCGATTTAATATATTGGTTAACTGGCTACATGGTGTTAACGACGCAAATGCATTTATTTAGATACACATTTGCAGTCCTTAAATTCAGTTAGTGATATATCAGTCATACAAGATTTCTTGTTTAAGTATACGCTAAAATTTGACAATGATGTTTCTGTGATCATATATAGATCATAATGTGATATGTGATTTGAGTAGAATAAGCTAATCAGGGCTGTATGGATGGCAACAATTGGTAGTGCGGCTTTAACGGGCATTTAATATATCAAGGTGACTCAAAGCATATTGTGCGACCTTTTCTGATCTTCTTTGGAAACTTTACAAAATCATAACATGCATTATTTCAACTTTCCTTCTTTTACGATGGATCGAATCTTTAAATTTTAGTGACTGATCTTAGCTATTATTTGTTGTCTTAGAAAAGGCATAGTATAGAACTTTTATACTTTCTTGAAAATTAACATTATTTGAAACAGGTTTTTAAAGATTTGATTAAGAGAAAGCTCTCTATGCAATGCTCTTAACTTCCATTACCTCGGTTTGAGTCTTCTATACCAGTCTGTACAGCATGGGATAATCCAAATGCATTCCTGTTGACGAAGAGACCAATGTTTGCGAACAACCATATTGTTATAGTGCTGCTTTAGACATACTTTCTTGTTTCTTTATTAATTTAATTCATTATTCATTTTGTTCCTTTAAGAATGTTCTGATGCCTAACAGAAATGAATGTATTCTTCTTTATATTATCTGTGGGCTGCCACTTTAAAACCCCCGATTGCGAAGAGATACGCCATAACGGTTAATTTACCTTTGCTTGGACGGGATTTAATGATGCTCTTCATGGTTGTGAGTCTAGACTAATGATTAAACTTCCATTTGTAGAAAGGAATTGTTACTGAAATATTGCTACTCAAGATGTGTCAACCGTGTGTAAGGTATATCTATTATGTGTTTAATTTTTATTCATGATTATAGATTGTAGAGGGTCAGTTTTGAAAACATGTCACATAGCTTTACCTTCAGGATAATGGGAAGGACTTTTAATTTGAGTAAGCATGTTTATGTGCCCTTTTGATCTTGGAAAAGTGTAAAAGTGACTTTTTTGACGAACTTGATGGAATCTGAGTTCAGGTCATTGGTTTCCCGTTGAAACTTCTGGTAAATTGATTACTGATTGGATGACTATTAAAGGACCTGACCTTGTTTACAACTTGAAAATGTCTGGAAACAAACATATAACTCTCATCCTGGTACTGAAATAAGGTATAAGATAATGCGAGGTTAACCAATTAATGACTTAAAATATTAATGTCGTTCAAGCGTACAAAATTAGTCATAGTTTCCTTGTTTTGTTATTACTATGCAACAGATTCTGATATGTATTCATATACCAATTTTATCAATGTATACAAATGCTATACAAGATAATACATATGAAACAAATGAATATCGTATAGCGCAAAAGTTACTCATGTGTGAGAAACAAGTCGCATTGACACATTAAAACAAGGTGTTAGTTTTTCATCCTGAGAACGCATCCGCACGCCACTTTTCATACGTATCTATAAGAGCCAAGATGCTGAGGCTATAACGAAGACACTTCTGAAAATACCAAAGTCATCAAACGTGAAAATTAGATCATAGTGATTTAGATTTAGCATGGCTTCATTAACCTCACAGCATTATTTCCACATGAAAAAATAAGGTCAAATAGGGTTCAATATATTTATTGCGTAAGAAATCAGTAACTGATAACACATAGGTCACTAAGTTGCAGTGACCTGCGAAATGTAGTTGTAGAGATTCATGCGCATACCATTCATCTTACAACTCCTACAAAACATATTGTTCATGGGAACAAATTCACTATACGTAACAGGTATGTAGTTTAATGAGTTGCCAAAACGAATGACCATTACCCTTAAATAAACATATTAAGCCTTTTTTCTTTCTATTATGCTTTAATTACAATAATTGCTGGTCATAGAGGCTTCAGGCGAAGAAGCTTTCACTGAATTTCGAGTTTCCTCTGAAAAGAAAAAAAAAACAACTAAATCAAATATTCATGATTATCATAACTAAATTATGATTTGAATGATATATGATTTCAACACGCACACACATACGCACATACACACGCACACACTCGCATACACGTACACACACACGAACCGCTCCGGTGGCCTAGTAGCTAGAGCGTCCGCCGAGTCATACCAAAGACTTACAAAAATGGTACTAACATGTGCCTCGCTTGGCGCTCAACATTAAGAGGTTAGTGTTAGGACTGCTTGGCTTGGTGTCAAGATAATATGACTGGGTGGGACATCATGCTACATGTCTGCGGCATGATGACCAGTGCTAGACATCACTATAAACTGCCACACTGCAGACATCGTAACAACATGACTGAAAATTTTTAAAAGCTATGCTAAAAATCCAAATCACACACACACACACACACACACACACACACACACACACACACACACAGTTGCCTTCTGACTGGTGGAACGTTAGTATTATGGCAGTAAAATCCTCAATTTAGAATCGGTCATTTTACGTTATTGCTACGTTATGATTCTCACTTACTGTGGCCAAGTGCCAGAGAGATATGTACATTTGCTGCTATTGAGAAGCAATGGGACACCAATGGTGGTTCAGCTTTCGCAAATGTATATTTTACGAGTCAACAGTAAAATTAAGTTTGTGGGGAAAAAAAGATCACAACGTCCTCAAATCCTCAAACAAAGGACTGGAAACCCTGAATTTTGAAAATCAGTATTCACCTAACAATGAATGCGGTAGCAAATAGAAATCACTCATCACAAATATGCATTACCATGCTTAATATAAACAGACTGCATTTTATAGAGAGTATTCAGAGCTGATTTATTTTTCCATGTAAATTATTGTAATGAATTGTCATTCTTTCGAGGGTTCCCTCATTTTTTCTGTCTCTTCATTATTATATTTCGTAGAATCCAAATCCATGACGGAGATGCACTCAAATCAAGGTCTCACAAGCTCTCATTAGACGAGTGCTTCTGAGAATACACGAATTAGCATTAGCACCACTAATACGAGTGTATAATGCCGCAGTTGGTTAGCAGTTTAGTCGAGAAGGTTGTGGACAGTTTGATATGAGTGGCATTTATATTGTTTGAATGAGATATATATGTACTTGTTTTTTGGAGCCGAATGTTATACTTATAACGCCTCTTAAGGTAATGAGTGTTATTAAGAATTTTGTTTGTAAAATTAACGTGCACATTTCCAATATTCTTTTTATGAATTTATTCTCTATTCTACAAGCAAGTAGTTTAATTGTATTCGATGTCTTTCAGTGATTTATCACTACATTTTTGTGTTAGTCAATATTGGAGTGTAATTCAAACATTTGTATGTTCATGCAACTAGCCAAGGGTTAAAGTCAATCCATGATTAAGATATTTGATTGGATTATAAAGTCTGGTTAATTATATCCTTTTTGTGTTGTCATTGCTTTACAGTAACGTGTTCCTATGTTCATATGCGCAATGCTACTTACACGAGTGCTTCTGAAATTAAATACTCAGTGTGATCGCTGCATGAGTTAGAATGTCTGACTTTCCCCTTTTTCCCTGTAAGTGTTACTGACAGAACCCAGTAACTATAATCTTGACTAAATCAGTATTTATGTCATCATTTATTAAACTGCTTTTTTGTCGTTAATTATGTGCATATCCGTAATAAGCTTGCAATTAATGACATGTGTTGGCAGAATATGTATCCTAAACTGACACAATTAATAAGTTCAAGAGTCAAAGTCTATATATTATATTGGTGAAGAGAGCTATAAACTGCATAACAATTACTCTCGGGTCTTCGCGTTGACCTGGCTTATCAATTCAGTCAACATGTTATGCTGCCTATTTATTCCTAAGTTGATACTATTAGGTATGATCTCTGGTTTTATTCGAGAAAAAAAGAAATATCCATAAACAATTGTCTACAATTGTGTGCAAAACATTGACGATAAAGCAGATTAAAAACAAACCCAAAGATTTAATATAAATATTTTGGATATGAACAAAAAGACAAAGTACATATGTTTTCTGACATGGAAAACTGGACAAGGATAATTTTTTGAAAGCTATTTCTTTAAAAGTGTTTAAACTTTTCACAAGTGGACAGAACATATTGTGTTCTTAAGATTGAAATTGAATGCGCAAAAATGACGCATACTTACAACAATGACCACAGCTATGTCTGCAATGAATGACATGCAACTCATCATCGCAATGACGATGAGGCTCATGACAGTTGATGACATGATCATCAGCACAGGGTGTCGTCACAGTATGATGAACCTTCGTTGTCATCTTTATGGTGTTTATGTCTTAATTCCAAAATGTTAAATAGAACAATCACTTTATTCTCTAATATCATCAGCTTCAGACAGGAAAGTATGAAGCGGCACATTCATTTAATATACAGGTAAACGTAGCAAAATTATATATTTTTTCAAAACATTTGCATGCTTCTGTTTGCATTTGAACCACGAATACCAAATCTAGAATCATTACTACTGCTACTACTTGTACAGAAACACACGATCAAATTCTTATACAATAAATAGCAATTTCAAATGTAGATGACAGCCCTTTGGCATTAACTGTATCCATCTCCCGGGATCGAAAGTGTTGAATATAAATTTAATAAATTATCAAAAAGCAAATTAATAGTTACATTTTTAAAAATATAGGATCTAAAGTTTCATAGTCATGATGTCAAAATAAAATATTTCATTGATGCTAACCGGACCAATGAAAATTTAGTATAAGCTTTAAAAAACCCATTCGAATGTATAATAAATTAGCACAACCTATATGTAGCATGTTAATAAAATTGTAATATATAATATCTGTGGAGGATGTGCCTCGGACGATTCGGTTAAGACATTGTCGGATATTGTGATACAAGATTGAAATGTACTTAACTTACATTACTGATATTGAAACCATTCCGTAAAATAACACAAATATAAAACTGAAAACTAGATATCAGAAAATATGACAATGAAGCTGATTATAATGATGATAGTATAACATAATAATGAAAGACTGGACGAAAGAAAATAAACATCTAAAAGAATAAAGAAAACGACAATTATACCAACGACGATGTTGTTGGTGACGCATTAACTATATAGAAATGGACTACTTCGACAGCGAAGACTGCTATTTCAAGGATCGATTATAAGGACAAAATCTTGGAAACAAAAACGACGGAAAGAAGGATGATAATGGCCATGACGACGGTAACAATGATAAAAACTACGACAATGAGGGAGATGATGTACCTTGAATGTTGCAATTATCCTCAGTACAGCAATGCATTTTCATGTTGCTGTCGCTTCGTCGGCCAATCACAATCTCCTGATCACGTGGGACACACAGCTGCACCACAAGAAAAGAAAACTCATCATGCAGTTACGCTTATCTGATTACATTAGCAAAACTGAAGGTCCACATTGTCTGTGTAATGTTAGTTATTGAGAATACTTGTCCACAAAATGATTTACACGTTTGGCTGATACGAGTTTTTCACGTTTACTTGAAGAAAGAAGGGTGAAGGGACTCAAAATTATCCCTGAAATCATTTTTTAATTACGGGTTCAGTGTTGTTTTTTCTGCATTTACCGTCTTAAAAAGGTCAAGTCATTTGCTGAATCATACTGTAAATAACACTCTAAGGACATTATCTACGCTGTGTGAATCGGCACCTGACAGTTTATACCACGATAAATGCAAAAAGTATATGAAACTTTGTAATTTCAATTCTTTATAATTGTATTAATTCCTTTATTTTATTTGTTTCTTTTATGAGATATTTCAATTTCAGTATATGAATTCTTGTTAGAGGTGTCTTATACGTAATTATCTATAGAACGGGAGATTATCCCTTAGCATCGAAATAGCAGTGCCAATATAAAAAAAATAATTCCACCAGTAGGCAAATCAAAGGTTTTGGACGTTCCACAGCATAGTCTTAAAATATTTCATCTAAATGAGCATACGTATTCTACAGCCTAAATATTCAAAGAAAAATGATGTGTTGTTTCATTGGACATGCAAATGGCTCGTGGAGTTAATGGTTTCATGGACGAATTCTAAGCGATTTGGTCATTCATTATTCATTCATTATTGTTCAGACAAGTGAGTAACCAATGTTCATTTTTCAAACATTTTTGTGTTGTTTAACAGGTTAAGTTACTTACAAATCACATTCAATTTAAGACCATCGGTACATGTTTATATTGATGGGAGTTCAATAGTCATACAAAGTAAGACATTGACCCTGATAGTTACGATGGGGAAGGAGCGGGATCTACCTCCCATCCACTCCCACCTCCATCGTAACTATCAGGTCAATTTAAATCATTTGGGGTTCTGGTTATCCTTATTATTTCTAACTGAGATTTAAATTGTTATAGTTTGAAGTCATCATTCTTCTTTGAGATATTTAAAATCATTTTAGTTTGTGGTCATCCTGTTGTTCAGTTGAAGAGTGACCAATATCTAGTTGCATCATTCGGAATGTTTATCAATGCTGCTTGTCAGATATTGTCCACTTCAGAAATAAATACGTATGGTGTCTCCATGCATGAAATTTATTTCATATGTCAAATCTAACGAACATATTGAGAATTTTTCAGTTTTGGACACAACAGATGCATGCAAAATACTGGCGACACAGTAGACCTTGACCGAGTGGACATACACCACATTTTTGTCGTATTTAAATAAAAGAATGTAGTCAAAGAAAAATGATTTTTTTAAAATTTTTTTTTACAAAGACTTGTTTTTTGATACTGAAAAAAATCAGTTTACTCAATTTTCAGAAATAAGACATCAACATTTTTATTTCGTTTTGAAAGCTTCATTGTGCGTGCCTTCTGTTTCAGCGTATACACCGGCCACCTTGCACGCGACTATTTATAGAAGTTGGTATGTAGAGGGTACATAAAAACACGCAGCTCGACCTGATTACATGGTTACGTTCTGACCAATGGAAATGTTCCGTACATTTACCATATAATGTAATTGCAATTGTTAAACTTTAATACTAGTTCTTACTACTCATGATTATCATTACCATTGCTATTGCTGTTGTTTTGTTGTTTGTTTGTGTTTTGTGTTCTTGTTACTGTTGCTGGTCTTGATGAATATTATGCTGTTGGTAGCATTTTATTGTTGATTTTGTTCATATTTCTTGCATGTTCTTTATGCTTGCTGTTGTTAGTCTCTAAGCTATTATTATAAATCTTGGAGTTATTGTTCTGATACATTAAATAACGTTGAAGCGGTTAGGATTGTGAACTATGATACTAGCAGAAAGTCGTGAACTGAATTCACCGTGACTCAGCATATCTATGATATTGAGCTACTCACATCTTTACTAACACATCCTCCTCTAAATCCGTGTCTTTGGTCAAAGTCTGTTACCTCCATCATATAGCAAACCTGAAATCAGGAAACTATTTAGGGGTTTTACCTATCATATTCGCTTTGTCAACACAACCTAGGAATGTATTTCTGTTTCTTTATGCAGGTAGATAAGTAGTTAGGTAAATTAGATGAGCATGGGATAAAAAAGATGACGAACAGATATATTACTTGTGTGACCTGCCAATTGTGAAATAAGGTTCGAGTTATACCAGATAACCGTACACGAACGCTATGATTCTGAGTCATTATTTACTAGTTTCAAAATGATTTACACCGATTAATCGTAATATAGTTATTTACAATCAAAGCATGACATAACAGTTTCAATCATATTAATTTGTATAAAATGTTATAGTCAAATGTGAATGTTGTATGAATTGTATTTCTGCTTCCATGATATCAATGCAAGACTTCGTCTTAGTATATTTCTTGCAGAGACAAACATTTACATATATTCCAAATTATTTTCTTTCAGGCTACAACTGATTCCTAGAAACCAAGTTTGTCAAAGAATGATTACATACAATAAACAGACTGACAACACACAGATTCGCTTTATAGAACCGCGGCCTCTTGGCAGAGCCAAATATTGTAAAACACACAAACACAAAGGAAAACAATTCACAGAGAAAAAAGAGGTCAAAATACAAAATTTTGCAAGATTAGGTGTCTAATGTAATTAAATAAGGTTCAAAGACCATTATTTCATATAAACGGATTAGCCTCAATGCTTAGTGCAAGAAAATATTCTGTCAAGTGTAAACATATTGTGGAATCGCGGTCACGTGTTCCTTTATCATAAAAGCACTAATGCATTGATCAACAAAGAAGAATATTCTCTTTCGTGAGTCAAACTTCTGTTTGGATCATAATCAGCAGAATGATTTTTTATGCATTCATGTTAATTCCCAAACACATTGCAAGGTGTCAAGTGGAGGAAAATACTATATAAAAATTTCTACACAAGGTATGTATAGTTCGATTATCTCTTATAAGATATGTGTACAATCACATGTCCGTCAGTCCATCTAAAATATATGTCGATATTGGGTGAATTATATACAGTTCGCCTGTACATCAGACCATTTAGCTGTCCATGGCTATTGAGTAAATTAGCGAACTCCAGTGTATAGTATACCGATTTATCATTCCATCTGTTTAATTTTGTATGCGTGCTGTTTTCTTCTATTATAGACATAACACAATTTTTGTAAACATGAAACACTTTTTAAATTTTAATAGTGACCATGATAACTCAAATGCTAAACATACCTATTGATTCTATATTTAATTTGCTTTTAACTCTAGATAGGTTTCTAATGTTTGAGGATTTGTATCAACCTTCTGCATGATTTTCATAAAATTATAAAATATTTATTTTAATTCTGTAGATTTAATTGTATATGATACCAGACGTTACTATATAAACATGTCTGTCGCACTCTGTATACCCGATGCACAATAACTGGGTAATAGGTTTAAACTGATGCTGTTACAAGAATTGTAAATACGTTATACATACATACATACATACACACATACACACACACACACACACACACACACATACATACATATATATATATATATATATATATATATATATATATATATATATATATATATATATATATATATATATATATATATAACATATATATATATATATATATATATATAAGATGTGTGTATTACGAGGAGCATGTATGTATGTATGTATGTATGTATGTATGTATCTATTACACAAGACACCAGAAACGAAATGTATAATACAAGACGCCAGAAACGAAACGTATATCACACATGAAGACACATACATGCATGGATATTTACAATCCATATTTCTTTTATTGTTTTCGTTCTATTTCCCTACCTCGTTGTCACCGCACGTCACTGTTCCATTACATTCAATGGGGTTTTGAACTAGGTGCGGACAAGAATGACATACCATTGCTAAAATGCAGACAAATGTTTAAATTGCTCTTTATGAAATACGAATAAATATAATCTAATTAATATAAATGAAACAGAATATCATAAATGAAATTATTATTCATCAGAAATAATTGAGTAGAAAACATTGTCAACATAGAAAATAGTAATTTCATAAATGTGCATAACATGATAATCACACTGAAATGATGCCAAAATGGGCTTGGCCTACTGCTGATGTCAAATCAAATTTTAGTGACGTTTTCAGCACATGGGAACTTCCACCAGTGTCGAAATGTCTCACTACATGAAGTCCAAATATTTGGCAGACCTACTAAAAGGCATACAAATCAAAGATGGTCATCTTCAGATTCACACGAATTTACATACCAAATCTAATTTATTGATGTCAAGCGGTCTGTAAAAATAATACTAAAAGAATAACCTGCAAAACGATGGAAAGCACGTAAGTAATAAAACTTGTTGAAATCCAGGTTATGTGCGAAATGATCTAATTGTGCTATCTAAATTATAAACAATCTCTTTGTACCAAAGTTGGCATTTAATGGGCCTAAATTATAAAAAGAACAAATTAACTTATTGCAATTTCAAAAGTATTTCAAATAAAATGAACGTCTAAAATCATATCAACTTCATCACAATGGAAGCATCTCTACTAACTTTTATGTTTTTTCAAGTAATATTGCACAAAAAGATATAAAGATATAACAATTAACTTATTGCAATTTCAAAAGTATTTCAAATAAAATGGACTTCTAAAATTATATCAACTTCATATCAACGGAAGCATGTCTACTAAAGTTTATGTTTTGTTCAAGTAATATTGCACAATAGTGCTCTCATGGTTTGTAATAAGCAAATGTAAATCCTAAAATTAAAAACAAAACGATGAAACTAAAAGCAAAGCATTCAAATAGTGTGCAAATATATTCTGGTTATCTATGCACAGATAGAAGCCCACCAAGTATTATTTGTCTAATGGACTACGCGTTTCAAGAAGCGCAAAGAGAAAGGTAAAAGGAAACTTTGGATATTCGCCTGTTAAAAGTTTACTCACGACATTGCCCACAGTGCCGTTTACACACGCCAGAAAGCGCCGGATCCTGACACAGGTTGGGTTGCTTCGCTTGTAGTAGATGGCATGCAATGGAGTCAACATCAGCACAAGTCTCGGCGCTCACAATTCCAACAAGTAATAAAACTGCATCTGCAAAAGGGAAGGTATTCTTGTGTGCTTGAAACCATGTTCTTACTTCATCCCGTAGTCATAGTCTAAAGATTGTATACATTGTAGTTCCATGGAGAATAAAAATTAAGGAAAGTGTGTAATTTTACCATTCTAATGAGATTTAAGCGGAAAGTTAAATTTTGCTTGAATGTAAAGCATGCGATACCTGTAGAATATTGTACAATAAAACGTTACTTTGGAATAGACTTAGTATGCTTTACTATGTTTAGCTTATCAAGACCTCGAACAATTGTATTATATGCAAACTGTCAAATGTCTTTATAAAGGATTCCAATTTAGATATGAGGCATTAGGTATTGTCCCTCTTGGAGAAATTGATTCTGACAAATTTATCCAGACTCTCTCCTGAGTTATTGATATATCATTATCAGTGCCTCCTTTAATTAATAATTATTTATTTGCATTATTTCATTCATACAATCTTCTGAAGAATATATATATATATATATATATAATATATATATGCATATATATATATATATATATATATATATATATATATATATATATATATATATATATATATATATATTTCCACAGATTTTTACATTGGAGCTTTTAATATTTATGCAATTATTGTTTTTTGTGTTATACATGTATATGCTTGCACCAGTAAAGAAAAGAACTATGAGCTCTGCTTTCTTACATAAAAAGGGAGCAGCTCTGGTTCGTAGGCTAGCTTGCCGGACTCACCACCAGAAGGATACTACCTTGGAGTGTCCTTGAGTAAGACACTTTACTCCCTTTGCCTAACTAACCTACTTCTGCTGTGTGCAGTAAAGAACCAAACCAAAGAAAAATGTACACAAAAGATTTATAAAGAATGTTTATAATTACTTTCAACTCTGGCAGCTATCAAACTCCAAACTACTTTTGTCCATAACGCTGATAATTATATAAACTCATGTGTGTAAGCCTTTCTTTTTTAATGATGAAATGTATGCATTTCTAAACTAAATACAGAATGAGAGAATCCTTTGAAAAATAATTTTATTTCATTCAAATGTTTACATTTCTAATTTATTTCTTTATTTTGTTTATTTATGTTTAAACTTTTATTGATATAAAGATAATTAGCACAAAAAATATAGTACATTAAATATTGGGCTAGTATTTTCAACATTTCTAAACAATGTCAAATGTAAACAGCTCAAAGATGAGACCATTGACACATAATTATTAAGAACATCTTATTTACATATATATGTATATTTTAATGATTGTATACCAACATATATGAACAACAGTTTCATTTCTGCAAAACAAAGATAATGGCATACATATTAGTCTGTATGTACATTTCAAATTATCACCAAAAATGATGTATATATGGTTGCGACTCTATGGTCATAAACTTTCTGTGTGATTTGGATTTTAAACGTACCTCTAACAATGTTTCAGCCATATCGTTACGATGTCTGCAGTGTGGCGGTTTATAGTGATGTCTAGCACTGGGGCATCATGCCGCAGACATGTTGCATGATGTCCTACCCAGTCACAATATCCTGACACCAGACTGATCAGACCTAACACTAACCTCTTAATGATAAGGGAATAGTGAGGCAGCTTTTAGTACCATTTTTAGAAAGTTTTAGTATGACTAAAAAAAGAAGCAAAACCAACAAGTTATGTAACACTTCACAAAGAATACAATTATCAATGTTATAAAATGAAAATGGTGACAGAAACTTACAGTATAATGTAGAGAATTCAAAACAATAACGAAAAAGTCCAAAAGAATGAAAATTCCGTATAAATTTCAGATATAAAAATGTACTTGTCCGCCAAGAATTGTGACGTTGTCAAAATGGCGTTGTCTTTTGAATAATTCACAAATAGTTCCAAAATAATTGTATAGTCGGACGAGCACTTTCTATTTCCAGTAAACAATCCAAATCCTCTCAAATGATTTCTAAGTACAACATTAAATAGATCTGCACGTTAGGTTACAATAAGAACACAAGAAATAAGAATGCTTATAAAATAGGAAGGAAATCAGTTCCCTCCTTATATATACCTTCAAATGTCTCTTATAACTATATGTCGCAATATATCCCACGTGACAGATCGAATTACGCTATCTCATATTTCAAAATACCTATTCTATTATTTTAAAATACCTAGGAATTAACTTTATCCTTCCAACATACCACCTGACCGATCTGTCCAATGGGAAAATGGCCGAATTTCGTAAACATATTTACTAGAGATTTTGTATATGCCAAGACGGACATAAGTATTTTTTTATAGTACCAACGCAATTGTACATTCTTTCATATCACGCTATGTACGTGCAAATATTACAGCTATAAACAATTAAAACCAAACAGTCCTTCTCGATAGTGGAATATTGTCTCTCATTCTTGTTTAATCCTTTCGAGAAATGGCACATTGGATGATCCGCGCCATTTTTATCTTCGCGAATTAATAGGCTACGAATCCCTATTTGACTTGCATCAACAGACATTTTAAATGGTTGATTGAAATCTGGGGCTGAAAGAACTGGTACACTTTTAAGTTTGGCCTTTTACTTATCAAACGCTTCCTGACATTGGTCGGTCGAAGAAACTTGGTTATCTTATTCAATAAACTGGTCATAGGCTCAGAAATTATGGAAACATTTAAGCAAATTTTCTGATAATGACCAGCCATACTTAAAAATCGCATCAGTTGCTTTTAACAGATAGACACAGGGAATACAGAGATAGTTTTAACCTTAGCTTCTACAGAGATAGTTTTAATCTTAGCTTCAACAGGCTTGACTTGACCATGTCCCATACCATGTCCTAAAAGTGTGACACAACGTTACTTAAATTAATTGTCAATTTTGTCTCACTTAATCGAATGCAAAATTTGCGTGTACTTTCTAGGTGATCTTTCAAGGAATGGCTCTATACAATGACGTCGTCGATATAAGACTCACATCCATCTATACAAGATGTTATCATTCCATTAAGCGCTGGAATGTTGTGAGAGAAATTTTCATGCCAAATGGCATCATTTTGTATTGATAGAGTCCATCTGGAGTTGCAAAGGCCGAAATTTCTTAGCTCTATCCGTAAGTGGAATCTACCAGAATCCTTTCAACAGGTCAAACTTACTGATATATTTTCCATTTCTAATTCTGTCAATACAGCCATCAATTCTTGGTACTGAAAGTGAGTCTGTTTTAGTGACACTGTTCACATTTCCCAAGTCAGTTTACATAGGGAAAGAATTACGTAATTTCGGCACAATGGCACACGACGAACTCCAATTACTTTTTCTTGGTTCAATAAAGTCGATAAAGTTATTCTCAAACAAATATTTGATTTCCTTTTCCAAAATTCATGATTGAGAGGGTTCAACCTATAAGGGTGCTGTTTTAAGGCTTGGAATCTACAATTTCTTCAGGAGGGTATATTTTATTTGTTGGAGTTTGAACATCTGAGAACAAGTTCTCATACTCACATATCAACTGCTTTTAGTTATTATTTTCCTGTGGCTGTAGACGTGAAAGTTTATTATCTAGATTCTTTAATATTTCAGAATAATTTTAATAATAAATATAATCCGGTTGTACATCATTTAAATCTTCACTATGTGGGAAAGGAACAATTCAATTTACTGAATGATTTTCTGAGCTATATCGATCCACTTACTCCTTTTAAGTATCTACATAACTGGTGACGGAGTGATTTCTGATTCCACCTTCCAGGAGTGTTGAGATAATTTAAATCACTTTTTTTTAAACTTATGAGAACAAAAATATATGACCTGAAGAGAATTTTGAAGTGTGGCAAAAGAGACTGAACGTTATAACCAGTTTGAAATGTTTTTACCTTTTACGTAATCTTAAAGATTAATTTCCAATTCTTCTATCAAAAGAAGTTTCTCTTTTAACAACGCCAATAGTCCAGTATGTCCCAAAACTAGTTCAAGAGAACCAAAACTGGCCAATTGACGACCAAAACAAGATCTACAATATATAAAAACATCACTTTTATTTTCCGGCGATTAGAAATGACGAAAGATCTTGTGGTAAGTGTCATTGACTCTAAATGACCAGCTAAATGAGTTCCATGGGCTAAACTAAAAATTTCCAGTCTATACGATATAGGAACAAGAGTTTGATAGCTCACTGACCACTCGTTAGCGGCAGCTATCTCAGGTGGTCCCCATTTTGTCATAACGACCCCATTTGTCACAAAAAAATCAAGTTTGTACCATTGCTGAATCAGCTACCATAATAACCCTCTTCAACAGAAAGATATTTCAGTTCTTTTTTTCTGTTCGACTACAAGTGACTGGAGTTTTTCACCCTGATTAGAAATAAGGGAATGAGAGGTTAAAAGAGGATAACAATGATAAATACCGTTGATTGATTAGCAACAGGAGCAAACGTGATCTCTTCAAAAGCCTGATCAATACACGTGTCAGCCAAAGGATTAATTTCATGATCAAAAGCATTCTCAAGAGCTCCTTTTGACATAGTTATAGTAACTGCAAAAGCAAGATGTAAATAACTGCAGGTAGGAGGAGATAAGAATTTCTGATTAGTCTCATCAGATGTGTGATTATTATAAGTTGTGCCAGACTGAAATTTGTAAGTACTCAATTGAGACAGAGGTGGTTTCTTAATAACCATCAGATGAGAGGACAAATGAGAATGTTTGAGTCAAGGAATAGTCGTCAGCTGTACGGGCGGAGTTTTCTAAAGTGTCTAAAAGTGTCTACCTGGTGTTCTTCAAGGTTAGGTCTAAACGTCAATATCGATGCAGTTTTTTAAAGCTCTTTAATTAATATGAGTTGTCTACGTTTGCCATAACCTTTGCGACTCTTTTCAGATGCACACCACGCGTCAAATGGTGTTTCTTTTTCCCTAGCAAACTCGACATAGGTTTGGCATGTTTCTTCCTTGAAATTTCTAATTCTCTATTGATATGCCTAAGGAACCAACTCATAAGCCTTTAAAATACATTATTTGACCAATTCATATTCAGTATTTGCTTTTACTGACAGTGAATATAAACTTCACGAGCTTTGCCAATAAGTACACTCTGTAATAACAAACTGCATTGCGCTCTTGGCCACTTTAAATTCTTGCCTACTTATTTCAAAATGTGAAAAAAACTGATCTACATCTTTTCTTTACAAGGGGGATAATCTAATAGTTTGGTAACCATCAAAATTGATCTTTCCTGGATTGATGGTTGTACTTTTCCAGTTCCGATTCTTTATAGTTTAATCACATTTCCATCTCTCGTTCTTCCTTTTGTAATTGTAATTTCATTCGCATCTATTTTTGTATCTGCACTGAGCTATTACAAGTTAAGTTTCAAATCATATAATAATCACATGTAATGTTAATCCTTCATACAAATATTTATTTAGATTTGTCTTTTGACATATACCATAGAACTGTATTTAGCTCACTAAGAACCTGCTTAGGTGTTTTCGGTAATGTCAATAAAGGATTTTTTTTTAAAGATAACTAAACTTTTCATTACAATTGTCATTCCAAATAAAGTCACGCTCTTAGTCGCCTGCATACGTAGTTTCTTCATTTGTCGATGTTTGGATTGATAATTAAGAGTTATTCCTATATGTCTTTGATTTTCTTTACCTCTTCTTACATTACGTTTTTCATCTTCTCTTCTGCTTTTTTTAATTGTTGTAAATCCCACTGGACAAAGGACCACTCGGTAAAATTGACTGTGTCTTGCAAAGAGCATCTTTTCTTCTTCTTCTTTGTAACATCTTTCCATCTATTTTTAGCTACAACTTATGGTAAATTTCTCAGGAAAAACCCATTATCTATTTATAATCTCATCTTGTAGGAAAGTCCTATGAACTAACTTAGTATTTATTTTTAGCTACAACTTATGGGAAATTCCTAGGAAAAACCCATATCTATTTATAGCATCAACTTGTGTGACGTTCCTGTTTAAAAACCCTAGTATCTATTTATATCTGCAACCTGTGGAAAAACCCAAGTCTATATTTATGGTCTCACAATTTCTAGCTTCATTGATGTTACTGAACTGGCTGACCTGAATACGCAATACTGTTGGTAGGTTGGTGAAATAAATGTGATAGGGATAAAGGGAGTTTTATAGGGACAAAGACCAATACACAAACAAAAGAAAGGGAGAAAGAAAAAACCCAATATCTACTATCCACACAAACGAAGGAGAATGCATAAAACACACACATATATACTATCCACACCAACGAAGGAGAATGCGTAAATCACACCCATATATACTATCCACACCAACGAACGAGAACGCATAAAACACACCACATATACTATCCACACCAACGGACGCGAACGCGTAAAATACACAACTCTACTATCCATACCAACGAAGGAAGAGAAGACAAATACACCCATATATACTATCCACACCAACGGATGAGAACGCATAAAACACCCACATATACTATCCACACCAACGAACGACAATGCATAAAACACACCTATTTACTATCCTCACCAACGGACGAGAATGCATAAAACACACACCTATTTACTATCCTCACCACGAACGAGACTGCATAAAACACACACCTATTTACTATCCTCACCAACGGACGAGAATGCATAAAACACACACCTATTTACTATCCACACCAACGAAGGAAGAGAAGAAAAAACACCCATATATACTATCCACACCAACGGACGAGAATGCATAAAACATACACCTATATACTATCCTCACCAACGAATGAGAATGCATAAAACACACCATATTTACTATCCTCACCAACGAACGTGAATGCATAAAACACACACCTATTTACTATCCACACCAACGAAGAAAGAGAAGAAAAAACACCCATATATACTATCCACACCAACGGATGAGAACGCATAAAACACCCACATATACTATCCACACCAACGAACGAGAATGCATAAAACATACACCTATTTACTATCCTCACCAACGGACGAGAATGCATAAAACAAACACCTATTTACTATCCTCACCAACGGACGAGAATGCATAAAACATACCACATATGCTATCCACACCAACGGACGTGAACGCATAAAACACACACTCTACTATCCACACCAATGAAGGAAGAGAAGAAAAAACACCCATATATACTATCCACATCAACGAATGAGAACGCATAAAACACCCACATACACTATCCACACCAACGAACGAGAATGCATAAAACACATATCTACTATCCTCACCAACGAACGAGAATGCATAAATCCCACACCTATTTACTATCTTCACCAACGGATGAGAATGCATAAAACATGCCACATATACTATCCACACCAAAGGACGCGAATGCATAAAATACACACTCTACTATCCACACAAACGAAGGAAGAGAAGAAAAAAACACCCATATATACTAACCAAACCAACGGACGCGAATGCATAAATCACACCCATATATACTATTCACACCAACGAACGAGAATGCATAAAACACACACATCTACTATCCACACAAACGAAGGAAGAGAAGAAAAAAAACACCCATATATACTATCCACACCAACATGTTTTAGCTAGAATAGCATTTGTCTACTTGGGACCTGAGACTGGATTGGGATACGAAGCACAGTGTTTCAGTTGTGGTCTGAAGTTGCGTATGGATCGATGTATCTACAAAGATTCAGCTATTCTGGAACATACTCAATGGGCTCCACACTGTCCTTACCTTTCTATGGCATTTCCACCCAGCACCCTACGGTTCAGGTATGACGGTACCTTAGAGAAGTTAGTACCTATGTCCAAGAAGACAAAAAGGAAGACTTCCAAAACTGGTCATAAAAAAGAACGATGTAAAAGCTCGATACTTCATTACGACTAGTATAAAAAGGGACAACCTCCAAGACCAATAGTTCATTGTAACTACCATTGCCAAGCGAGAAAGATGAATCCTTTCAAACAGCAAGTATCAAGCAAGAGAGTAAACTCGAGTACGATGCTGTGCCTTGTGATGGCAGGGATGCCGTACGCTATGACCTTAGCGATTCAGTACCACATCATCATGGGAAATTTGCTATAACTACTACTACTACTACCATACCTACCATGGAAAGTGATGCTGTGCATGTCAAACCTGATGGATGCGAAAGCGATGCCACTCGTTATCGTACACCTTTTCACTTTACTGGTTTTCATGGTGGATGTCATCCTAATGAAACCATGCGGCTACCATGTCATGTAAAACTGAGCAGGCTCCTGCATATTTCACCGTACCCTCATCGAAATGAACCTGTGAAAGACGAATATTCGTTCCCTGTGCGTTTGCCAGAATACTGTGACTATGAAAGTCGGATCCAAACCTTCCAAGGAAAATGACCTACCCCTGAAGAATTAGCTAGAGCTGGATTTATCTACTTGAGCGAAGGGGATAAAGTCAAGTGCTTCAGTTGTGGTGTGTCACTTCACGAGTGGGAAAAGAGAGATTGCGCTTACCTGGAACATGCTCGATCGTCTCCAGATTGTCACTACCTACCTTTAGTGGTACCTCGTCATTGAAGTGGGCCTACCATATCGTGTAAGAAACCAGCTGATTGGTTAGGAATCAAACGTTGAACAACCCCTAGACAAGTATTTAAACCCCATGTAAAAAATAATCTTCAAAGATTACCAAAGGAATTGCAAGAGAAGATCTACAAGGACATTTGGCAGGGACTTGCCAGAGCCAAATCTCAATTAGTGACTGTAGAACTTTTGTGTCGAGAAATTCACAAGAGGAAATTGACTAAAGTCAACAAACAAGTCCGATTTCTCTGGATCAAGGGTACGTTCTTCCTACTATTCCGCTTTAGACCATTTACATTTGAAGATTTTATTGGCATTCTTGACCGTTACTCTGAATGGAAGTGGTCAGAAATGATTCACTACGTTCATTACTTTCGCTCCAGGAGAAGTGTTTGACTGACATGGTTATGGATACTTTACAAGAGAAGATTCGTGGTTTGCCTGTGGAATTGAGAGAACGCATTTACCGTGAGTTCGTCAAAATGCAAGTGAAACGCAAAGAACCATTGCATCCGTTACGTCACCGATGTTGGAACAACTGGTACCTAAATGCTATAAGAGGACTGAATCTGATGAAAGTGTTCCAGTGGTCAGACATTGATGAATCGCGTGAAATTCATAATTTTTTGGATACCACTCATTCAACTTACAAGGTGATATTAGGACTCCGAATTCCAACGGACGAGTTAGAGGATTACAACAAATCTTTACAAGAACAATTCTTTCTAGTTCAAGAGGAAACTTCTGTGCAACGTGTGATGTGTGAGTTAGTGACTAAACTTTTTGGTACGGTACTAAAATCAAATCGAGGCTATTCAAAAAGTACACTTATTACCTGACACCAAAAAGGGTATAAAAACGGACTGCCATGCCACGACCTTTATCATTCGTGATACAACAGATTCCGTGGAAGGAAATCAATGACACTATTGAAACGGTAGAGGATT
>JAECUM010014098.1:0-26521 GCA_016617855.1 Megalonaias nervosa | reverse complement strand
ACAATGATGCCTGCAGTGTGGCAGTTTTATAGTGATATCTAGCGCTAGGGCATCATGCCACAGACATGTAGCATGATGTCTCACCCAGTCACATTATCCTGACACCAGGCCGACCAGTCCTAGCACTAACCTCTTAATGCTGAGCTCCAAGCGAGGCAGCTGCTAGTACCATTTTTATAAGTCTTTGGTATGACTCGGCAGGGGTTCAAACCCGCGACCTCTCGTATCCGAGGTGGACGCTCTAACCACTAGTCCACCAAGAGCAGTCGTAACATATAACGATAATTTTGTTACGGCATTTGGAAGAACAAAATCTTAACTCAAGTTTCTCCGTGTCAGGAAACAGCCAAATTTAAGACAGTTCTAATTTGGGAATTTTAGCTGATTTTGTTCGTGGAATTTGGGGATTTCTTAACAAGCTATTGTGGTCACTCTAGGATATTTCTATTTTTTAAGTTCCAAGTCTCATTAGTTCTTTTAGCAAATTTGAAAGCAGTGAGAGAAGTACACAGATTTTTTAAAATGTTGAATTGATTACAGACCGCTAATACTTTTCTCCGAAAAAAAAAATGGTCATAGCATACCACCAAAGTAACCTCATTTCACTCAACGTAGTCTTATAAGTGCATCAGACGAATTTCAGTTCACTCAATACTAGTTTTAAAAGAACTTCAAAAGAATTTCTTCAACCAACTTATTTTATTGATCTTTTACATCTAAATTCTCAAGAAGAAAAAAAAAACTGTTTGAAAGAAATATCTTAAGGTCTTGTTTGAATCTTACTTTAACAAATATAGTGGCCGCTCTGCATAGTCTATCAGTAATGTATCGAATTTTGAAGAAGTACTTAATCTTCAAGTTGAATAAATTGTGCATTAAAATTTTATCATAGTCAAGCCAGAAAAGTCTTTAAGAAAGGTCACTTTGATATTTCCCTTGTCTCATCTGTGAAATATAAAATGGCCTACGTTTAAGGACCAGTGGAATTGACCCAGTAACCGTAACGGTATCTTGGCAGATGGTACATTAGAACTACCGACCGTATCTGTTTGTGAAGGACCGCATGTCAAATAATTGATCTTCAAAGGAAAGTTAATTGCATAGTACTCTAGGCTGTCAAAATCTGATGAAAGATATAATTGTTTGGGGGAAACTTTAGGAAAAGTTGCTTTCGATTGGTCAGTTAAAATTAAGGCGTTCACTTTGGAAGTTATGGGAGTTTAAATTTACTGACCTTAGTCAAAATTCTTTAGTCAGAAATCTTGCTTGAGAGAAGACAGATTGACTCCGTGGGAAACCTAAAAGAATAGTGTTTTCCCTCGTTAACAAGTAACGAGGCCAGATAGCTGTCTTGAAAGGATAAGACAGGCTATAGTGCTAGGACGCACGAATGTGTGAAAAAGAAACCGTATTAAGGGAACAGCTTTCTATATTCCTCCCAGAGAACCCGATGAGGACAGTCCAAGAGGGAAGTCCGCAAATAAAGAGTTCGGAACAGAAGAGGCAGAGGAAGAACCAAGTATACACGCTAGACGTGGAATACACAAAGTCAATAGAGGAACGACGCCAGGTGATGCAAGTCAGGCGTGGACATTGTACTCACTGCACCACTCGTTACTATGATGAACGAATCCGTAAATTGAACACTGCTATTAAATTCCATTAATGTCAATCTGTGTGATTGAAATTGCAATTTCAATTTATGTATTAATTAATTAAAATTTATTTTATTTTATTATTTAAGGGGGCTCGTATTTGTTTATTTCTTCTCAATAGTCTCGCTCAGGTCTCTATCAATGTTCTATCTAAGCACTCACACTGGACAATAACATCGAGGGAGGTCATCCTCTAGATAACGATCGCCAAATCAATTAACAGAGGGACACCCACACGACACCCCCTTTACACTATCATGTGCTGAAAATGGCGTTAAACCCACAAACCAAACTAACCATATTGGGTCATCTTTACAGTTCCATACCAGTACTAGAAAAGTCCAAACTTAATTTTTGTCGATACTTAGGTACGAATCAAATTACGTATGTCAACATGTTTAGGTTATATGGTCCATTCTAGAACCTGCTCAGGGGTTTGTAGCGGAATTTGATCCAAACCAAATTATATTTTTGTCTCGCATGCGAAGTATATGCAAGATATATGAATTTCTTTTCTGACGGTGTTATTGTCGTTGTTGTTGTTTTTATTGTTGTTGTTGGCTTACGTGTGTAGAGAAGGTTTTTCATTTAGCCCAGTTTCTCTGATATTGTTTTAAGCAAAGTAAAACTTGGTAGATATGTTTATCTTGGATATTATTCATCACGTAAAAAGTGGGTTACAGTAAGCCACGTTTCATGTTTCATTGATTACATTAATATTTTGCTTTTAGCTCAGTTTCTCCAACATTGTTTATGTACAGTTGTGAAACGTAATGGGTGTATTCATCTGCAGGTACTATTCACCTTAGGCACAAGTAGGTCACATGGATCTACTTTTCATGCGGCAGCATTTACATTAATGTTTTGGTTAATTCTCGTACACGTTTGGTTGTACAGTCTTGAATATTTATTCTTGTATTCATCTCTGAAAATACAAACAAGTGAATCACAGTGTCCTTTTCTTGCTCTATCGTCGTGGTCAGGCGTTAGAAAGTTGCCACGGCTTAGCAGTCAAGACGGTACAGTTCCCTGATATCATTTTATAATGGTTGCTGAAGTAAATGTGTAGGTATACTGCTTTTCTTGGCCGTTGGGTCAGAATCAAAATGGCTATATGTAAATAGCATGCATTTGGGATCCAATAAAGTGTACCAAATTATTTGGGCTCTACATAATTTTATCTGAGTATTTTTAGCATGACTTTGCTCGGGTGACTGATCAGACTGATGATTCCGTAGTTTTGGCATAGCTGTAGGTTTCCTTTCTTGGGGAGCACAATGACCAGGGACTGAGTCTATGTGGTGGGCCATTCTCCTGTCTGCCATATCTTGTTGCAGATTGTTGTCAGGACTATGACTATCTCTTCTCCTCTCGCTTGAATGAGCTCTGCAGGCATGTTGTCAACGCCAGCTAACTTTCCTTTCTTTAGTAGCCCAACTGCAATTTCCACTTCTTCACGAAGAATGGGGTTGTCATCAATTTCTTCTGCCTGAGATCAATTTAGTACTGCTGGATCTCTTTGGGTCTTACGATTGTACAATTCTGAGCAGTATTCCGTCCATCGCTTGAGGATCTCTTGATCTTCTGTGAGGCATTTTCCTGATTTGTCTTGGATGGTGGTGGTTTTCCCTTGTTTATGGGTTGTGAGATCTTTCACCAGTTGATATGCCATTTTGCTGTCATTTCTACTCATACTGTCTTCGATTTTGCAGCATTGTCTTTCTATCCAGGATTCCTTTGCCTTTTTCATGCTTTTCCTGATCATGCTGTTTATCTCTCTGTATTTTCTAGCTCCTCGTGATCTCTTTTTCCCTTTTTCAGTTCTCTTCTTTTGTTGCATAGCTCAAGGACAGCTGTTGTGACCGAAGGTTTCTTTGTTCGACGATATTTGCCAATGATCTCGCTAGCTGTACTAGTCACAGCCGTGTTGAATGTGGTTGTTAAGGACTTGAGGTCAGTGTCTTGGCTGGCAAGGGTTATCAAAGGTGCAAATTTACCACCTATCATTGCTTGGAAGGATTCTGCGACTTTTGGATCTTTCAATTTTTTTCAAGGTCAAATATCTGATTCTTGGTTGGTTAGGCTTTTTGATCATTTCCAGGTGGAAGCGAAACGTTGTCATTAATAAATCATGGTCACTTGCTGAAGAGCAGGCAGGCTTCCGAGCAGGAAGGAGCACCACAGAACAAACCTTCAATCTCGGACTCCTTTCCGAGAAATACCTTCAGCATCAGCAGAATCTATATCACGTCTTTATAGATTCATAAAGGCCTTTGATTGGGTATGGCATGCGGCCTTATGGGCAACTATGAGAAAGTACAACATCAGCTCAAACCTGGTGCAGGTTGCTGAGCACCTCTATGACAAAGCCACCAGTGCTCTCCTCATCAATGGTAGCAGAGGAGATTGGTTTTGAACAACAGTTGGAGTCAGATAGGGATGTATACTGTCACCTTCACTATTCAACATTTTCCTGGAAAGGATTATGGAGGATGCCTTACATGACCACAAGGACACTGTCAGCATCAGAGGAAGAACAATCACCAACCTTCGCTGATGATATTGATGGTTTAGCAAGAGAAGAAAAAGAAATGGCTGACTTGGTTGAGCGCCTCGACACAACCTCCACAGTATACGGTATGGAGATTAGCGCCAAAAAAACCCAACAAACTAATGACAAACAACACCAACGGCATCAGTGCAGAAATAAAGGTCAGTGGGCAGAAGCTAGAAAGAGTCACAAGCTTCAAGTACCTGGGATCAATTATCACAGATGAGGGCTCCAAACCAGAACTGCTTTGCAGAATTGCCCACACAACAGCAGCAATAACAAGGTTGAGACCAATATGGAAAGATGCCAACACTGCTTTTGGTTTCAAAATAAGGCTGATGCGCTCGATTGTCATATCCATCTTTCTGTATGCTTGTGAAACATCAGATCTACAAAGAAGGATTCAAACCTTTGAAATGTGATGCTACCGCAAGATCTTGGGCATCTCATACACTGACCATGTAACCAACGAAGAAGTCCACAACAGGATCCAACGAGCCATCGGATCCTTTGAAGACCTCTTGACCACTGTAAAAACGCGCAAACTGAAGTGGTATGGTCATGTCTCAAAAACAATCTTGTAAGGCACAGTGCGAGGGT
The DNA here is from genome assembly GCA_016617855.1 of Megalonaias nervosa. Taxonomy (NCBI): domain Eukaryota; kingdom Metazoa; phylum Mollusca; class Bivalvia; order Unionida; family Unionidae; genus Megalonaias; species Megalonaias nervosa. The sequence goes on along the minus strand of JAECUM010014098.1, from coordinate 21,715 downwards.
GCAGAAGAAGAGACAGACAGAAAAAGAGATGGGAAGACAACATTAAGGAGTGGACATGCATGGGATTTGGAGATTCACAAAAGGGCAGTAGAAAACAGGGAAAGATGGAGATAATTGGTTGTAAAGTCAACTGTGGTGCCCTAACGATCTCTTGGGTTAAGGGATTGATGATGATGATTTTTTAGCATGTAAATTTGGTCTATTCCTAAGGATGAATTTTAGGTCCAAATATTTTTTCATAAGTAAATAGTACTAATGTATTCTATATGGTCCTTTTTGCGTATCAAAAATAAGTCCAGTTCACTTTATGTTCGTATGCTCAGTTTGGTTATGTGGCCAATGGGACGCATATACTGTTTTTACAGAATTTATTTGATTGGGACAAACTGACATGGAAAGCAAGGCACTAACACATTCACTATGGCAATTAGCTTTAAAAATAGAATTTGGTTAGGATCATATTTTTGTTTCTACCCAATTGGCAGATTCCAACATTATTTTTATCAAAGTAATAAATCTGGATTGAATAAGCTTACAATATTTGGTCTGTCATTAAGAACGGATAACATAAGGTCCTAATTTTCCTTATCTCTAATTGATGAGATGCAATGTATGTCTAGTACATATCAGTTGAAATGCTTCAATTCAATCGAGACAGTTTTGTTTAAGCAGCATTAGGTCATACACACCACTTCATATACTGTAAACAGGATCAATGTGTCTGTGTTTTGTTATTCTTGTTCTTATTGTCGTGGTTTTAATGCAATTTTTTATCGCATGATAGGTTATACATGGCGACCAGTACACCTGGCGGAGGAAGAACCATGAAAAACACTGCTAAGAACCAACGACCCACGGAAAGCCACTGGCAAGCTTTCTCACAGTCCACGTGGCCGAGACTCTAATCCGCGCAGACAGAGGTGCTATGGCATGCTCATTTGACCAATCTGACATGCTGGGTCCCGTCTCCGTTTTAATCACTTTAAGTTGTAAACAACATCAAGGTGTCTGTGTTTTGATAACTTTACACTGTAAGCAACATCAATGTGTCTGTGTTTTGATGACCTTACACTGTGAACAACATCAGTGTGTCTGTGTTTTGATCTCTTTACGTTGTGGTAACCAACAAAATGAAATTTATAATGTAATATCACAGTTTTAAATTATTTTTTCTTTAAACAAATGATTCCGCCCCGTGGTTATATAAACCTTCTCATGCACAGACTCCGACCTAATTATAAATTCTGAAATCTGATTGGTCAATGTTCCGACAATCTGACTGATCAATGTTCCGACATGAACCAATCATAGAATTCTAAGCTGAATCTGATTTTGAGCATGAGAATTTGTCAAAGGCTAAAGGCAGAGGTTATACAATACACTCTTATATTCAACATAAGACTCAGCGCCACATTGCTGCATCTGATTGGACACTGCTCAGATATTAACCAATCGAACATGGGAATATTTAGTTGAGTGTGTGTAGAAAAAAAAAAAGAAAAAAAAACATTCTTCAAGTTTTAGTCTCTAGGTAGAGGTTGTAAAAGTATTTGTATTCTTAAACTCAGACTCAACTCAAAGATTTTCGTATTTGAATAATAATAATAATAATAATAAAAATAATAATAATGATAATAATAATAATAATAATAATAATAATAATAATATCAGGACAACACATTTGGTAATGAAAGACCGATCTGCTACGTGATCGTCAATTTTCACAGCAGGTTTTCTTACATAAACAAATTAAAAGTCACTTACACCCTCTCAAGTATGATCGCACACGTACTCACACAGCTCAAAAATGAATTAATACTTGTAACTATAGCGGTCATCAGCTGCACATATGAACAATATGTTATACACAGGTACGCACATTTCAGCAAGTCAGAAGTCGTATAAACACACATCGAATAAAGCACGCACATCTTACAATTCTCTTGGAAGGCTTTAAGATATCATTCCAGCTGGTCAAGATAGAATTTCTTTAATGAGGTTTTGAACGAAGCTAGGGAATTTGAATTACGTATCCTCATGGGTAAGCAACTACAAAAGTAGGTGCTGATATAGCAAAAGATCTTTTGAAGAGGCTGCTTTTCGACCATAAAACTTGCAATTCGTTGTTAGCTGTTAATCGGAGATTACGCTTAGTATTTGATGATCTTATTTCATTTAGGTTAGAGATATAATCTGGAGAAGGATCGTACAAAGATTTTATGCCATGATTCCTCTAAAATCAAGAAAACCTTTTTGCATAGGCAGCCACTTTAGATGTGAAAACAAAACATTCGAGAGATTCGTAATAGGAAGTTTCAGAATTATTCGGCCGGCACCTTTCCTGGAAATTGTCATTTCTGGATAGATTATAATTGGATGAGTTTCCCGATATCGTACAGCCGGGGTCTATCAGTGGCAGTATATATCCAGAAAAATAAAGTTCAAGTGGCCGGGGATGTAGAAATGTCGTTAGCACATATATGACCAATATGTGTTTTAATTATGTAAATTATTGATCAGTATAAATACCAAGAAGTTTTTGAGTTTTGACACTTGAAAAATCTAAATCATTATGAGTTAGATGTAAATCCACGTTGTAAATAAGCGCTGCTTTGTTCCGATTGTCATACATTTCGTTTTAGAGATACAAATATGCATTTTGTTTTGTTGACACTAAACTGACACTTTGTTGAGATCAATCTGAAGTTTATTTTCAATGGAGTCAAGAGATTTACAAGATGTATGCAATGTAGAGTCGTCAGCGAAAAGATATGTGTCTGGATACAAGGCTAAGTCATTGATCAACAATAGAAAAAGAAGATGCCCTAACATAGATTCTTGAGGAACACCATTTAAACTGATTTGAATCAGAAGTAGATTTACATACAAACAAACTTGTTGTGAGATATGACGTGATCCAAGTAAGTCTGAAGAAAACCAGTAGTCTGATAGTTTTTAATGAGCGCCTAAAGGTCAACCAAATCGAATACTTTTTCTAAAAAAGCAGGGAAGATTGCGCCATTGAGTTCACCTGATTCGATTGATCGTGACCTCAGGGCAATATGTTTGATCGATGTAGTTTGACAAGAATATTTCTGTCGGAAACCTGATTGTGATTTTTATGGAGAAGTTGGTCCTTGTTAAGGTACCCGAAAAATGTTATCAGATATGTTTAAAGTACTTTTTGAAAGTACAAATGAAACAGGTATGGGTCGATAGTTGGATGACTCATTCTTTTCATTTCCCTTATGAACTGCAAATGCTTCTGCTATTTATAATGACTCTTGAAATTTACAGGAAGTGATATTACAGTTAATTATTTCTTTCAATGATTCAGATATTGATAAAGCCGACATTTTCAGCGTTTTTGGTGTGAATTCCATTTAGAACAAAATCAAAGTGGTGCTTCATGACTTGTGTGGGTATGATGGTCACTTAATAATTCACGGCATCAAACGCACCAATAAGCATGTACCCCAACAACATGAAAAAATACATGACGTTGGGACAATTACAGTTTATCGATTCAATACAGTTTATCAATTCGTCCTTGGATAAGTTAACGAATAATCCGATGGCGGAGAACTTCAAAATCACTCTTCGATACTGTACTACCAATACGGATTTGATAACGAGGAATGAGTGACTGTAACAAATTTGCAGAAACTCAACTGCCGCTAATCGAAGCGTTTTGTTTATAGGTATTTCAAAAAAAGTGTACGAATGCTCAAAGAAAGTTTGGTCAGCATTTGAGCGCCAAAATCTGGGTGACTATCGCGTTTTGTATCTGCGTACTGATGTGTTCTTGCTGGCTGACGTGTTTGAGAAATTTCGTGATCCTGCCATGCACGTGCACAAACTCGATCTCTTGCATTACTTCTCGTCAGCGAGTAGTATGGTTTGGGATGCATTGCTGTCGAAAACCAAAATCGAACTGGAATTCCTCACTGACAATGATCAGCATCTGTTTATTGAGCGATCATTTTGTGGCGGAATATTAGTCAAGTCACAAGTATGACCATGCAGACCCCAACAACTACATCTTGCTTCTTAAAGCAAATAACCTTTACGATCGGCAGTTATGCGACTACTTCTGATTGGTGAATTTCAGTGGATAGATCCTACACAAATTGATAAAAAAAAATATCGTGCACGATTGCAACATCAACAGTGACCACGGAAACTTCTTTGACGTTTATCTGCAATATCCTGAGAATTTACACGAGGCGCACAACGATTATCCCTGGCGCCAGAAGCACTGTCGGTGCCCGATACTTGTTTGTCCCCGTATCAATGCATGATCTTCGATGAATCCGGACGCAAATATACTGAATGAACCAAACGGGTAGCAAGTCTTTGGGCCAAGCACAATTATGTATTGCACATGCGAAATATGTAGTTTTACTTGCGACTGGGTATGTGTGTAACCAAGCTTCATCGAGTGCTTGAATTTCGCCTGCAAGTCTTAGTGGCCCCATACATTCAGACCAATACGGAGCTACGCACAAAACCCACTAATGACTTTGAGAAGGAACGTTTCAAGCTCATGAATAATTCTGCGTATGGGAAAACCATGGAGAGTCGGCGCAAACGAATCCACTTACATCTTGTCCGTGTTAGTGAGCAAGACAAATTTCGAATCTCATTACAGACCCGGCCTTTGAATCCATAAACAAATCTTTGATGGTGGACTTATTGTCATTCACAGTAAAAAAAAATCCAAATTAACGCTCTCAAAAATAATCTATGTTTGTTCGTCCGTACTGGACTTGTCGAAGCTGCTCATGTACGAATTTTACTATGACAAGATCAAACCGTTTTGTCAGTATCGGGTCAGGATGCTGTACAAAGAAACTGACTTTTTACCGATGCATATCACCACTGATATTGTGTACGCGAATATGGCACAACCAAGTTTGGTGAACGAATTTGATACCAGTGAGTATCCGGAAGAACATCCCTTGTTTAGTAAACGCTAATGAACAAATGTTGAACAAGTTCAAAGACGAATGCTCGGGTATACTAATCGAAGAATATGAGGAACTGCGACCCAAAATGTACTCGACTGTAGCTGGATCGCAGAACTACGGCAATAACATTAGAAAAGCCATTGGGGTTTCAAAAGTGATTGTAGGAAAAATCTCAGACACGAACTGTACCTGGAATGTCGTCGAGACCGACGTGAATTTGCACATACAGCAAATATGATCCGATCAAGTAAACGTCGCATGGGTGTATACCAATGCACGAAAGTGAGTTTGTCCTTACTTGATGCCAGTCGATGGATACTCCCCGATAGAATCACAACTTTGGTCATCGTGCTGTTGTAAACCAACTAACGATTCATACTGGTTAGTACGTCAAAGTGTCAACACAAGTCCTGGAGGTAGATTCCGTATTTGCTGGAGTGACTTGCAAATACTCTCGCACAAATGATCGGCTGGGAGGCTTTGGTCCACCGGGTGACGGTCTCAACGGTAACGTGTTGGTTGCCGTGGCATATCACTCCGTTCCGAAATTATAAATACATCCATGGACAATACCGGGTCAGCTGCACGACGTTGTTGTCTACCTGCCAATTCTCCAGGTGCATACAGATACCGAACAAATTTGCTTGCGAGTGGTTGTGACGGTGTTGGCTGTGAAATCATTTTCTGTGTAACAGTGACAGTCTTTCGTCGAATCGCAATGGCTGGTTTTAATCCAGTCGTGCTTGTGACTTAATTGTTCAATGCTGATATGACTAATAGAAGAAGTGCTACCCAGTCCTGAGACCAATCTGGTCTTGTGAACAATTCCTGCGCGTACTGATGATCGGAAAAACTTTCTACACGAGTACGATAGTTTCAAAATAGATTGGTCACGATGCACATTGAAATGTTCAACACGTACTCGCACATGGTGTTTGGCCAACAACACAGCCACAGATCTGAAACATTCTTTAGCAGGATCATCCACTTGTAATAATCGAGGCCATGTGAGCAGCCAGCGTGCATAAATACACTCAAGTGCGTGTGCGATACTCTCAGAATATTTTGACGTCAACGATTCCACTTCTTTATATCTGCAGGTCACATCGACAATGCTTAACGCGTATACCTGCAATCGACTTTGTCGTTCATGGACATTTATCATGACGAAGAAATAACAAATCAGCTTGATGGACCTCATTAGGTGTTTGACATCAAAACAACCCTGTGAAATTTTTCTAGGCACTGGTAAACAAATTTGCCACAACGATTATTTGGCCAACCATGCTTGGGCAATCACATGATTGAACTTGGGTGGATTGGGTAACGTTTCCACGGCGGCTTCACCTCTCCTGTACCCACGCGGACTGTAGTATATTTTGGATAATAGCCGGCTTTTTGTATGCATTATTTACGTCAGTATAATTTTGCTTTAAAGGGATCCACTGAAGGCAGAGTCTCGGAGTGTAATCTTGACTTTCATACCTCCTTTGACGATCCATCGTGCGATTCATTCTCCCAATATTGGATTAATCTCATTCGAGTCATGGATAAGATCCATGTCGGCGCGTTGACGTGAACGGATATCATTACATGCTTTATTTTCAATTTCACGTCGGTAACACACAGCATCAACGCCGTTGATATGTGCTTCACCAAGCTTTGGTTAGCTTTTAGGATCAAGTTGTATATCCAGCTGTATACCAGGTCCACATTAATTGTATCCAGGAAAGTGTTTGTCACCAACAGATTTCCCAACAAGACTTTCGTACGTTGTACCATATTTATTACTTTTCATTGGAACACTTACAGTTGTTGAGGCAGTCCGTCGTTGCTGTGTATTTTCATGCACGTGTAGCTTCCGCTGGTGCTAATTATAAATGTTTTACTGTGATACTTTCTGACAAAACTGTCGTTTTATGGTGCTGGTGGCCGAATAAGAGTAATCGATACACCTGAGGAAAACTCGTAGAATTCATAATTAAACTTGTTAATATTTAAATGATAATGTCCTATCACGAAATCAAGGTTGGCCTTAGTAAAAATCAACTTGCTAAAATCAACAGCGCAATTAAAAATACTGATCTTAGCGTCACACTAAAACATTCTCCGGCAAAATTAATTGAAATTCTCCCTTTGTGATTGACCCAAACACAGCTCGCTCCGCTTAATGTGGCCAAACACAATGACACCTCAATAACATTACCATTATCCAAGTCACAGGTGGCACAAATGCAAAAGACCGGTGGAATATTTTCATTTCCTGTAGCGATTCCAGCATTATTTGTAACGGCAGGTCGCAGAAGATTGTGCTAATATTGATTTAATCGAGATGGCAAAAGCAATAAAACATTTTCACGTTTCTTATGAGAAATGAACGGCATCGAAGGAGCCACGCACACGTGAAACCGGCATGGTCAATCTGGATTCATCATTATGCCGTGACACTCATTGGGTTGCACACCATGTAACATCTCAACATAGTTTGTAATTTGACTATTATGGACTTGCACCGCCAGTTAAGTTGTTAATTATTTATTCAAATTTACCAGGACAAAATCGGATGGTCCCACGTGGGTTTATCTTGTTATTGAAGCAATGAGTTCTCTGAAGGATTCAGCAACCTCGCAAGCATTTATTGATTACTCTTTAAAGTACGTTTAATATTATACCAAAATTGTCTCTTAACGTTTACGAACGTTACTCAGGTCGACGACAAGGTGATGATGTGGATCTAAATAGATTTGCTACCAAAGCGGATTTTTTTTTTTAGTTTACTTGTCGTGTTCTTGTTGGTGATGGTTCATGTGTGCTTGTGATTTTTGAAGATCAAAGTGGCAAACTTAAAACGTCTAACGTGGACATTCAAGATATTATTATCAAGTTGAAAGGTGCTGTTGCAAATACCCTGTCTGAAGTCATTGAAAACGGTGGAATCAGAAACAGCGGCGTGTCGGATGCGTTGATCAAAGACTTTTTAATACAGGCAATAGTGGATAATAAACAACAAGTGGATCAGTAGATTGCTAAAGTGCCCGCATAACCACGTGTAGCAAGTTCATTTACAACATACGTAGGAATTTTAACCAGTGAATAAAAGGAGGAAGCAACTGCCACCTAAACGAGTGGTCGACATATTTTCCCTGACGTAAATGGTTTTGATAAACCTAAATCTCACATCTTAAAAGTGCGCATATCTGGATCGTATTTCTTCATCTTATACGGTTTTGTCTGCTGGGTGGGGTTCAACTGAAAATAATAATATTCAGTTTTAGAGAATTGATAATATGTAAACTCCACCCGTTTGACGGTAATGTTGGAAAAGGTTTTATACATGCGATGTCATGATCGTTGGTCGTCGGAGATGAAATTCAGTTCGAAGGACTCAATATCTGTATAGCTGGGTACTTAGCCGTCTTTGGCGTTTAAGTTTAAGATTAGATTTTATCATTATATATAAGTAATGGAATCTGACCGCGGAGATGTGGTCACGGAATTTACCTAGAGAGTGTTAGACCATATATATAACCTTGCTAAGGGTCAAATAGAAATCAACCGTTGGGACCACCCTAGTGTACCACTTCCAACTCGAAGCCAGCTTGGAATCATCGCAGGTGCAGGTGAAAACGCTCAAGTTTTTTTTGCAGCAGCAGTTGCAAAACCTCTCCGGGATGTTTTCTACATTGGCGAAGTAACATTCACCGATGTATCAATCCCAGTTACGTTCACCGGCAAATATTTTAAACCAACATTGACCAAGTTGAGGAAAGATCTCGACTGTTATTCGGGTAACAGTTATTGAGCAAAGACGATCATTACATGTAAAAGGTGTAGGCGTAATCGGTCTGTTTGAAGGTGAAACGGGTACTAAACAAGTAGATCCCACTGTCGCACGAAATTGAAATATTCCAGAAGCTGATATGCACCTGTGCGTGGTAATGTGACCGGAAAATGTCTGCCTGTCGTGCAATTACAATACGTGATTGTATTATTAATAGAAGAACTATGACGGACTCTCAGCATTAGTGACCTGAAAAAATAATCGAAGAGCAAAAAACAGCTGCGAAATGAACTTACCAAGAGAACCGAACTGATAGTGAATTACAAACACACGCGTTTGATCGTAGATGATATTTGTGTTTTTGCTGCGGCAACGATCATTGGTCTTGGTATAAATGGAATCATGACAACATCAACCATCTTAGGTGCGCCAAGCGGACTTATTGTCGGAACTATATCAATATTAACCGGTGTCTCTGGTGGTGCTAGCAAATTAATTTCGATTCGACTTCATTCACGAGTACGCGTCTATTCCGATTCGTTAGCAGATGCAAAGAGCAGTCTCAATACGATCAGTAAATTGTACTCTGTGGCAATCAAAGATAAAATAATCAGTGCGGCTGAATTTGAGATTGGTCAGGCTGAAATTGAAAATCACAAGCAATTACAAGCACAAATAAGAAACAGCAAGGATTCAGAAACGGTCAAAGCCGATTTTTTTAAAAAAAATCTTCACGCAGAGAACTGGTTTATCGATTGAAACAACAACCGCCATTGTTAGTTGCCTAGGCAGTATCGATCGATACCGTATACAACAAAATCTATGCCACATTACATTAGTATGGAAGGCTGGTGTTTTGTCCCCACTGGAGGTCTTGGGGCACTTTCATCCTTACGAGGCTCTACCACCATGACTGGCTCATGTGACGTGTGTGGACAAAGTTACAGGTGATACACATGCAACGGTCAATTATGGGCTAAATATATCACTGGGGGTAGAGTCGAGGACAGGTGGTGCCACAAATAGGTCCGTAGGGCAAATTACTCACTTTCATACTACTTAGGCAGATACATCACGTCTGTAGTGTACGAACTGTTGTTTTATCGATATGTGCCTTTTCAAGAGTCTTATACTGCGATCGAAGCTGCCTTGGTAATAATGTTGTGTATTCTATGTATTTGGGTTGCGTTCCCATCCATTACGAGCTTGCATTGCACGACGGTGCCTTTTCTGTTGCCTAGGTTGGTATGACGTAGCTGGATAGCGCTTACTCACGTCGGTAGGTTTTGGACTGAATACAGGAGTAACAGGAGTAACATTGTGCATGTTGTTCAATAGATGTGCATTGCCCGGGTCTCTCAGATGAATCAGATCAGAGTGAAATTAAGTGTATGGTAGCTGACTCGACCCAAGCAAAATGGTGTCGTGGTTTAGTATGTATGGTAGGTTGAACGATTTGCCTATAGTTACGAATATGTCATCATATTGTGTCATGTCCACGTCCCGTCTTGGAATAACGCCAGATGCAACGACTTTGTATACCTGGACGAGTCACTGGTTGATAAGGCACTTGTATTTGATCTCAGTCTGAGGCCCAGACATCTTTCAGCATCATTTTCTCCTTCTTTGACAATAGATATGTGGTATTAATTGAGATCAAATTTGTTCAATTGTCTTTTGAGCCTGTAAACGGTGGCACATGTACATCACGAGAAATTCCTCTGGTGTTGATTCCTTTCAGAGAAGCTGATCATGTAATCATGGTCTTTTGTTTTTGGCGAGGGAGGAGAATGATTAAATCTCTTTTGATCTGTCTGAAGCTGTTCATAACTTTCTATTGTTCCTGATTTACACTTATCTGTCTGGATAGTGGCTGTTTCATGTTCCGATATTGGATACTCTTTATTAGCTTTTATTAATTCGAATACGTTTTCTGTTTTGTTTAGTAATACAGCTGTTTCATTTTTGCAACTTTGGTATCTAATGTGTGGTGTTTGATTTCTTCTAGTTGCATTGAGGTTGATCTGTGTTCATTGAGGTTGATCTGTGCTCATTCCTAAGTCAATTAGACCTTAGAAGTTGTAATTACTATAGTTATGAGCAAGAAAGTCTTGATAAGGCTTTTGGGGCAATATACGCAAATAAAATAGTGTCTAATTCTTAAAACAGAATTAAATAAATTTTTTCAGTGCATTGATGGAAGCTTGCAATGTACCAATCACTAAAGATGAAGTAGATTTTTGAAAGTCCTTGGAGTAGGATTTGCTGGCACTATGGGTGGAGTAGAGAACAAAATGGCGACAGTTTAAAACATTTTAAGCATTCTGTTGTCCTCTTCCAGCTCTTTATATATCGTAACTAAGATACACCAATTTCTATGTCTTAAGTACAAACAAATCCGACACAACCTTTGTCATATATTTTTGTTTAAACATTAAGGTTTGGCAACCCTTACTAAAATTTAGGATCAGACATTCGAAAGCAAAGGTAATATGGGTGCTTTTAAAATTAAATGTTTAGTTTGAAGTTTATTGCATAAGTTGATTGACCATGGCATATCAAATAGCTAACACTATACTATACACAGAATTGCATGGTGACGAAATTGACGAAAGAAAATGAATAAATGGGGCAACTCACCTACTATCATTAATAATATTAGTTTCCAAATAAATTTACATCATTAAACTATATATATATATATATATATATATATATATATATATATATATATATATATATATATATATATATATATATATATATATATATATATATATATATATATATATATATATATATATATATATATATAGTTATAGTTATAGTTATTCCCTAACTGTGAAAATAGAACAATTATGTTTGAAAAGTCTAGTCATACTTTTTCATAAATTCCCAAAAGCATTTTAGTGTAACGGGTAGCAAACCGCTAATGATTAACAAATAAAGGAAGAATACCTGGAGACAGAAATAAAACTGGTTTCTCTTCTTAAATGCGCTCCCGCGCTTTTCCTATGGTTCTATAACTACCGTTGAACCATACAGCATCATCCGTAACAGAATGAATTAAAACATAGAAACCGCCTAGGAAAATTGCAAAAATGTTTTACTGCTTACTGTAAAATTTTTAGCGACGTTTTCTGATAAATTTCATGAATAATAATACTAATAATAATACTAATAATAATAATAATAATAATAATAATAATAATAAGTAGTAGTAGTAGTAGTAGTAGTAGTAGTAGTAGTAGTAGTAGCAGTAGTAGTAGTAGTAGTAGTAGTAGCAACAGTAGTTGAAGTTGATGTTGTTGTTGCTGCTGTTGAATAAGGGGAGCACACCAACCTTTGCAGTTTATATTTGGGCCATTATGGTGCAATGGTGACGTCACTTCTGGTCACAGTATAGCTCTATGATTCATATCACCCCACCTCCTTGGTGACCGCACCGCATCATTCCACACACACACACACACACACACACACACACACACATATATATATATATATATATATATATATATATATATATATATATATATATATGTGTGTGTGTGTGTGTGTGTGTGTGTGTGTGTGTGTACTCTACAAACCTCCTTCAGTGATATCCTGGATGTAATCCCATACCTGAATGGGTCTTGATCCGGAATTCCACAGATTCCGCTTTGATGATTCGTTCACGGACCTTACCCCATTATACTAAGTATTGACATTCAAGTGGTTTCACTCATGATTCATTCATTCATCCCAAGTAGCAATCAATAAACGATGAGACAGAAAGACGAATAATCCTACAGATAAATTATGTTTGAAAATCATATAGTTTAGATGAATTAATTGTAGAAGTAAATATTACACAAGTATTTCATATGACTCACCTTTCTCTCTTCCTTTTCTCTGTTCATCCCATAAATAGATTTTAAAAGTGCAAATCTCCGTTAATACCACATACGTATAATGCCCTAGGTCAAATGGTCAGTGATCTAGGTCACCACTTGTGTTTCTATAATACTGCTATCAATGGTTTCCTATTAAATTTCCCGTACGCGGCCAACATATCATTTCTGTATCAAAACATCTAATTATGCCTCCATTTATATATGTGAAACAACTTACTGCCAAAAACAATTATTCCATTCTTACAGTGGCTCATAATTCAACTGAAAACAATCCTAACTATGCAATTATATCAATGAGAGTGTAGAGATAAAGAAAAGAGAAAAATTCGCCATCAAGATTATATAGTTTGTGTACACTTGATCCTGAACTGCTTGCTTCACCATGATAGCAGACCGAACGTGTGACAAACTTTCATATAGATGGCCACAGTCAATCCTAAACAAATATTGGCACTCCAACTAAACTCGTTTTGACTACCACAATCAATCCGATACAAATATGGCCATCCAACTAAACTCCTCTTGGAGGTGATATCGTTGCTGATCAAAGTTTCAACATTTTTTGACCAGATGTATTCGGAACATTCCTCGTTGTTTCTTGCGACAAATACAAAGAAATGTGCATATGCGTCCCTTTCTATCGGTCAGTGGTTGTGGTTAATTTTACCAATTAGAACTGGAAATATGGCTCAGCTTTCTTGGCGTTAGTCTTTTACCTCATACGCTCTCTTTTTCTACTTGGGATGTATACACTTTCAAGAAATCGTCTCCTGATTTCTCTTTCATTATCAAGGTTTGCCCATCATTTTTTTACCATCTTCGTGTAAAGGCCGATGGCCTCGCGAACGACATTTTCCCAGTCCACAAAAATCTTTTCATTTTTAAGAGCTTTTCTGTGTTCTCTGATTGCTTCGAAAAGAGATTTATTTAGGTTTAATATGTCCATTGAAACTAGCTGCTAGCAGATTTTCTAAGATTGTGAAGCAGTTCGTTCACTGTCATACAGAAATGATACTCTTGCTTGTGATTGTCACCTTTGTTGCACAGTTGGTTGTCAGATTGTTTGTCATCTGCAGAATTAAACTTGAATGCAAAAAGCTTTTTTTGCTCCTCATTTTCGCGTAAAACAAGAGCAAAGGTATCGCAACTAAATGGTCCACGCCGAAAATGGAACACAGGCAAAAAGTGTCCACACAGTTGTCGGATGGAAATCTAAGTTCCTTTAAGATACACTCCAAATTTCCGTCAATTTTTTTTGGGGGGGAGTGGTAGGTCTACCGTAAAATTTTTATAGCGATGATTGGATGAGTCTGTCGTTAGAATCGTTGGTCGTCAAACACAAATAATAATTGGTCTCAATGGCCTGAAACCTTTGTAAAATACACTTCTCATTGTGAAGCTTCAACGAGAAAGGAGAGAGAAGAGGAATAGGAAAAATAAATGAGCAAAAAAGGAGTGGGGAGCACACAAGCTGGAATGAACTAAGGAGGAGGAGGAGGAAAAGAAGAAGGAAGGAGGACTATAAGGATGAAAGCTCTGGAGTCAATCTAGCGCTGAACCACTGTAGATCTGGCAGTGGGAAAAAATTCGAGCTTTAGAAACTTGTATGGGATGAAATTGTATGTTAGAGATATGATTGTTTCTTCTGGTTAATTGCGTACAAATTAGATGTAAACAATTACTTCTGTCTGTTCATATGTCTGTATGCCTCAATCTTTCGAAGAGCGTATATCTGTGTATTAATAGAATTATATAGTTGAATAGTGTGGAACTGTTTTTAAGTTGAACTTTGTACATTTTGGGACTGGTTTCAAGATGAGTTTGTCCAGTTTGGGACTGTTTGAAAAATGTATTTTGCACAGTGTGGGACTGTTTGTAAGTTGAATTTTATAAAGTAATGGACTGTATGCTAGTTAAATTTTGCACAGTTTGGGACTGGTTTCAAATCGAATTGTGTACAGTGTAGGATTGTTTTTAAGGTGAATTTTAAACGGTGTACTACTGTTTGTAAATTGAATTTTGTAATGTGTGGGACTGTTTTAAGTTGAACTTTGTACAATGTGAGACTATTTTTAAGTTTAAGTTTATACAGTGTGGGACTGTTTTCAAGTTGAATTTTGTACAGCGTGGAAATGTATTTAAGTTGAATTTTGCACAGTTTGGGATTTATACAGCTGAAGATTGACAACGAGAATTTTGTCTATAGGTACCCTGGTTGTGGTGGCAATCCACAGCCAGTGAACTCGAGGTAATCAGGTTACCCGCTGCAGGCACTTTTCTCGTACAGTGTTTTGAAATAGTTTAGGCTACAAAAAATAAATCACCCTTGGGCAATGCTGTACGCTGCAACAAATCTTGATTACATTCTCATTCATATATAATTCATAAACATTTCACTACACACAATTCCTTGACAGTAGGCTACGGGCCACTTATCGGTCAGTTATATTTAGCTTTGCTTTTGGGGATAATTCAGGTGACAGCCTTTGGGAGCCAACTCTTTTATTAAATTGAATTGATATGAATCATTTGCTCAGCTCCAGATGTTCATTTAGAACAAGACTCCATAGACTGTATGCAGTCACGGCGATATTCCCTACACAATAACAAATTGTTAACACAGTCGGCTATATACAGATACGGAAAAATTGAGACTTGGAGAAAGAAAAGAAAAAGAAAAGAAAAGAAAAGAAAAAAAAAAGAACAAAGTCATTGAAATTGACTGAATGGAAAAGATATAATTTTTTCTGTTGGACAAAGAAGAAAAAAATAATTCTGATTTGAAGTGGCCGCAAATCTGCATAATAAAATGTAATTGAAGTTAATCTGTGCGAGGCAAATGTAATTCAGATGATGAGAAGTTTACAGAAGTTGGACAAGGCTTAAAAATGTGTATTTTTTAAATCTTTGGATAAATTATATCACAAATATAATTAAGAAAACGATTAATATATCCACACAAATAATGTCATGTTTTATAACACACTATCAGCCATATTTATTCAGAGATTAAAAGTTACAAACAAAATAGATTTTTACATAAGATGAAAAATTAAAATGTAGTAAGTGAAAACTAAGTCCAAAACATCAGGTTGAAATTTTCATTTGTTTATTTTTATTATTTATTTATCTACTATTTGTTTATTTTTCTATTTATCTTGCTGGTGATAAATTTGTATTTAATTATTGCTAAAGCGGGTTTTTATATAATTATCAAGATTTATGATTTCTTTATATATTTCTTTAATTTATTATTATCAAGGTATGTTTTTTTGAATTTAAACTATATTTATGCCTTAAAAGCAGGAATCCCTAGTTGATATTATACAAAGACTTAGTGACATACAAATGTATACCCCCACCCACCCCGATATAATTATTCCGGGTGGCCGAGTAGTCTAAAGCGCTCGCCTTTACCGATCACTGCCATATCACCTCTGTCCGGGGTTTCAAGCCTAGGGTTCGGCCAATCTGGGTATGTAAGAAAGCTGCCAGGAACATCCCATGGGTTGATAGTTCTTCCCGGTTTTTTCAGGGTTCTTCCGCCAACAGTTTTAATAGCCGCATGCACGGTCTATCATGTGCTGAGAAATGGCGTTAAACTCAAAACAACAACTCGATGATTTAGCGCTGGATATTGCGGTACTCTCTCTCTCTCTCTCTCTCTCTCTCTCTCTCTCTCTCTCAGTCTGTTAGTTAGTCCGTCCGTCATATTTCCTCCTAAAACCGCTGGGTGGAAATTCGCAAGACTTGATAAATAGGTTGCCCGCGTAGTAACCTTGTAAGAGATGGGCATGATTTTTATTTTTATCTCGGCAATAGTCGGATCTTTGAATCCTCAACTGATGCCTCTTGAAGTCCAGTCTGGAATCTCAAGCCGACCGAAAAAGCACTACATATACAGGCTGGTTAGCCGAAGAGAACAGTCACGGTTTACAGATTTTAAAGACACACGGTACTAATTGTATGGAAAATGGGAACCTGTCTGGAAATGGGTGAAGATAAAATGGAATATATATGGATTTGGCTGGCCAGGTTTGGTTGATAATCAAAGTTTGATTTTTCAGTAAAAAGAACCTTCTGAGAGCTTGTTTAACTGAAAAGCAAAACAGGACATTGTTTTATTAATGGAATTTCATCCTTTGACAGACTTGAGTTTGGAACACTCATTACTGAAATTGGCATCTG
Organism: Megalonaias nervosa; assembly: GCA_016617855.1. Lineage (NCBI taxonomy): Eukaryota > Metazoa > Mollusca > Bivalvia > Unionida > Unionidae > Megalonaias > Megalonaias nervosa. Next base: position 4,880 of record JAECUM010014098.1, on the reverse strand, counting down.
ACTCTTTGGCGCAAAATTGAAAGCACGTGTTTCAAATGCCTTAACTCATATGGTTTTCTCTGCACAGAAGCTGTCATCTATGATGCATCAATACTGATAAGTATAGGTTTGATCATGAACACTCAGAATTTTAAAGTGATTGAATTTTTAATATCATGGTGTTTGCATAGGATTACTACGGGAACTGAATTCGTACCGTGAGTCCTAAACATCTACCAGCCTAAGCCCCAATTAACTTGCATTTAAATCTGTATCTACATTAGTGAACAGCCGTGAACTGCCTCATGATGTAGGCTTGTCATCTCGTGGATTCATTCCGTTAATTTTGTATTGTTCGAGACAGCATATTAGTAATATTAATTGGCAACAATGAATTCTAGAAACACATACAAACACTTACAGCTAGTTTTAAAAGGGCCTGATCATGGGTGGTGGGGGTGGGGTGGGGGGTGGAGAGGGGTGTTTCCAAGGTTTCTGGAGCCCCCAAACACGCGCGCGGGGCGTAAAGTCACTTGAAATTTGACCATCTTCGTATTCTTGCGTACGTTTATTGGGTATTATGCACACTTTGAGTAAATTGACACATAGTCTTTGCTTAGGTGCCCTTTCGAGGACAGTCAGGGCCCTTTTGAAATTTTGGAACCCCTCCCCCAACACTTGACCTAATCCGGCCCTGTTTAACATAAGTGCCTACTTGCCACGTTTGTCTGGAGCAGGTTAATCTGCATTTACGATTTCTTAGCTTAATATTTCCGTCTGTTGCGCGTATTCTCATGTCTTGGCCAAAATACTTTCGACTGGTCGCTGATTTCTAATCACTTGGTCGAATACCTTTGACTGGTCTGTGGGATGATACCAATATTTGTGTACCATTCTCGAGTCATGATCTCTGGAATACGTGATGCTTTTGTTACACGGAACGTGGCCTTTATTAAAGCATGTATGTTTTCAGGCCCGGCCCTAGGATGTGCGGGGCCCAAGGCAGCAAGCGATGAGCGCGGGGCACCAAGCAAAAAAAATTGCATTGCGGAGAAGCACGGGGCCCAAGGCAGTTATCTCGTTCGCCTTGCCCTAGGGCCGGTCCTGTAGGTTTTGACTTCTTATGACCAATCACGACGACAGTTCAAAAGGTTATGTGTTGATAACGGTCCCCCTCCCCCCCCCCGACCATTTTCATAATGGTTAGACATGTATGTAAATCATACAGTTTTCATTACTTTGGAAACTGATAACCTCTTTAAAGTATATCATAAATCATACGTATGATTTGAAGCGATTGCCTATTATGTGGAGACCTGAGTACCGGAGAAGGGTGAGCAGGATTCCAGTTTCCAGTTCACACCTCGTTTGGTCACACCTCATTTGGTCGCAAGCATTTAGTTCTCTGCTACAAAGACTATGCAGTTTATGGGAGGCCTATGCAAACAGTTGTTTAGGTGACTTGACATAGACTTTTCTTGCACATGTTTCATAAAATTACATTTCAAAAGTATTTCAGAAAACAAATACAAAAGTTAAAAGTTGTAATTTTAGTTCAAAGATAAATTAAAATTACTTCTGTTTTCAATTCGTTCAAGACAATCGGCATTTCATTTTCATGTTTTGCATTATGTCTAAATATAATCTTCTTAATGGCATAAATTCTTTAACGTGTTTGCTTCCGTTCTAATTTGAAATGATTACCCTCTTGAATGAAGCTAATATTGAAACAGTTATTGTTCAAGAATGGGTTCTTTTTCACTGCACTGTAACTTCGATAGCTTCCGTCAGTAAGTATTGTATGGAAATACCCGAGTAATCTTGTTGTTTACTAATATTAATAGTATCTTTTTAATTATTTTTCATGATAAAATAATCGAGTAAAATAAACATTTTGTTTACAAAGCAGTTGTAATTTGTATCAAATTAATTTTGAATGTTACAAATATAGTTATATTTATGAATCTTTAATCACATGTTTGAGGTGTCACGTTTGCTAACGTGGTGGACGAATTTCATGTTTGGAAGACATTCGGGATAAATCTAACTTTTGGAAAAATTTCGAATAAAAAAAGTGGTTCTTTTTAGCTATTTGTTAATGCAAGTATATGTGTTGAGTACATGTATTCCGCTGTAAGACTGAGAATCATCGAAGATTTTCAAGAGAATGATCTATTTTTGTTTTTCAGGTAAATTAAGTATTTTCTCGTTTGGTGAGTAGGTGTGTTTTGTTTACTGTCGCACTCTAATAAATATCTTGCCCGAGTGTTGGCATCCCACTTAAAGTTTCCCTGCCTATTATATAAATAGTATAGCTAGTAAATTGTATGCTTTAGTGTCTACACTTCTAGTTTTTATCAACAAGGTCTCGAATGTCAGCATAATGTTTTCAAAGGGTGTCAGCTCTAGTGCAAGCTTAATCATCCAGTTTAATATAACTTCTTCAACAATTAACGTACGCCTGGCAAATCCATTTGCTATAAGATACTGGGAATTTAATTTTCGTGGAGGGAGCGAGGGGTTCGATTTTCTTTTGAGGTAAGATATTTCTTTTTTCTTCATCTGAAGATAACTTTATTCACATAATACAATGGATATACTATGATGGTTTTTTTTTGTGTGGCTATTAATCAAAGCAAGATACTTTTAGAGCTATTGAGATACGGAATTAAAATAAGTCACACAATCCTGTCTCAGAATATTAAATTGTTGGTCCCTAATGTAATTGCGGTATATCGTGGTACGTATCGCGGTATGTCTAGAAATACCGCGGTATACTGCGGCACAAAATTTTTCGTGGTACCGAACTCGAGCTGGACGCACTGCTATCTTCGTTAGCCAAGGTTCCGATTACCCTATCTACACCTTGGCATATCGAGCCATCGCATCCAATCAAAATTAAGTTGTTCTGATTTGAACACTGTTTCTATGTGATCGAGATAAGGGGAGTACACAGCTTGAATGGACTGATAAATAAAGCACTTTTCCAGTGCCGGTCCATGTTTGCACAAATACCTTTCACCCAAATAGACCTGTAATGGCTTGCCTCTGGTACGTAGTCATACTTTCAATGTTAAACTTACAAAGTACCCTTTTTAGGTCAATTGCCACGACCGTTTTAGGCCGATGTACAATGCACCACGCTATAGGTTAGTTGGAATTACATACTAAGGGAGTCAACACATGAAATCCAATAGATGTCGCCAGGACAAAGTACCGATATAGCTGTTCGATCCGCCAAGGTGTAGGTAGGGTTATCGGAACCTTGTCTAGCGAAGATGGACGTACTGCATGCTTCTGACAAAAGTCAGACCATGATAAAAGCCATTCGAGGAAATAAGTAGTTCGTATCTAATTTAGAGGTTTTGTTCGCATGTCTTTCGCTGTGAGATATTCTGAAACGAACCAAGTTTTACTCTGTGAGATACTTAAAAAGAAAGGAACCGAGTTTTACCCTGGGATGCTTCTTAAAGAATGCACTTCATTGTGGTTGTAAAAGTAATGTAGCTGAAGTTCACCTGAAAAAGTCAGTGTAAAACACGATCATAACCGATGTTTTGACTGACCTGGAAACATAACCCTTGGCCCCTGTAAATGTTGATCAGTTGTTAAATGTACCTATCTTGGGCAGGTGTTGCAAAGTCATGGTATGTGCATTGGTCTATACTGACACAGTAAGCCGTGTTGGAAACCTATTGTGATCTGAAAGTAGCTTGGAGAAATGTATGTAATATGTTGGAAAATTAATAATGATCTGACCCCCGTGTGACCTGTTCGCGACAAACAATAGCCTTGAACAACATTTGCCTCTTGTTAGTTTTGACGCACAGCTGTTATTGTTTTTCCGTCAAGTCGTTTTTATTTGGTTAGGAAACCTCGACAAAGGTAAAATAACAATATTCATTTACTCTCAGTTTGCCGATCTGGCGTCATAAGAGAAAAATAAATAATACACGAACACAACAAATGAGAGATTTTCTAGGACTGTAAAGATATAATCAAGATATTGACGACCCTATAAACGCTTTCACACTTGGTCGAAAAATTCACATTTAAATTGACAGTGAAATTCATCACCAATCTGCGACACAAGCTCGGGCGTGACTGCAAAACCCACATGGTACAGAACAATACAGAGTAAGAGAGTGTAAGCTGAGTCGAAGGCACGGAAGATGGTTATGAAATAAAAGCTATGTGAAGCCTTGCTATAATTGTCACACGTGACGTGTGGAATGCATGTGAGCAAAGAAAGTAAATAAATTTGAGTGTTCATTTGATCCTAAGGCACATTTACTTCCATCCTTCTTAACACAACTATTCTATCGGTAATCCAGGTTTGTTCCTTCTAAATTTCACAAGAGCTTTGCAAATTTATTTTGGTAAATCTAGCAGATACCTTAGAAAATATAGGTAATTTTTTAAAAAAGTCAAATGTGTGTCCCTTTGAAGTGGCCCGGGTGGTCGAGGGGCCTAAAGGCCCTCATCTTTACAAATCACTTTATCTACCTAACGCTTTATTTACCTATTAACCGAATGTTAAGTCATATCAGGAATCGGGTCACAATTAGTACTTCCAGTTCAGTACCCACGAATGTAGTTCTAGTCTATTTTTAGAACATTTTTTCCTCTCTCATTTTGGTGGTGATAGAAGAGTTTAATTGGTGCATTTTTGGTAGGGATTTAAAGGTAATTGTTTATTCTTGAGAATATGAGCTTATGGTGTGGTTGTCTGTGTGTATTTCGGCTGCAGTGCACAGTGAGTAATAAGGCCTTGGTGATGATCCGGAAGTGAAATCTGTGTTCCATTGCATGGTGTTTTGTTTACAATTCAGCCTCTCAAAAATAAGCAGATCAACCCTTGACAAGAACTTCACCGTGAAGTCATCTTTGAAGGTATTTTA